>JAOUQT010032703.1:0-11380 GCA_025769995.1 Xyliphius kryptos
CATTACATTTAGTCATTTAGCAGACACCAAAGCGACTTACAAATGAGAGAACAACACAAGTCAGTAGTTAAGTAGAAACCAGCAACACTCTGGTATCATCAAACATGAGCATCACCTGATCTGGCTGCTTTGTATTAATTATAGCAAGTTCCTGTGAAAGACATCTTTTTAAAGAAGACTCTTGAAAATGTGAACGAACCGAAGTGAGAATTAGCACCACAGTGAGGCACCGGGCAACATTCATCACTAGAGCGCAATGTTGAAAGGTGGAAGTTGGAAGGAATTATGAATTGGAGGTAAAGCCAGCAATTGTCCTGTAGGTCAGAGTCAGTGTCTTGTATTGAATGCAGAAGCTACAGGAAGCCAATAGAGAGAGCGAGGAGTGACGTGAGTTTGCTTGGTTTGGTTGAACACATGCTGTCTGCAGAGTTTTGAACCAGCTGTAGAGACCTGATTGTGCAGGCCGGGAGACCGGCAAACAGAGTGTAATAATAGATGAGTCGGGATAGGATGAGGGCTTGGAGCAGCAGCTGAGTAGGCTGTTCTGTTAGGAAAGACCTGATCTTCCTGATGTTCTTCACAGATCAGGCAGTCGTAGGCTTGTGGTTATAAAGCAGCTTTGTGATCTGAAGGTCCCTGGTTTCTCAATTGGCCCTTAGTTGCTTCTTGGATGTCGTATACAGAGCTGCCCATCACTATGGGCACGTTTGCTCACTTCATTAGTGTGTGTATGTGTGTGTTTCACTGTAAGGATGGGTTAAATGTGCAGCACTAATTCCTCTGTGTGTAAATCACTGTAGGCAAAATAGATCAAATTATCACTTTATTAAAAATATTGCTGCTTAATCGCTGCCAGATCCCTTTAACGTTACAAATGTGTTTAACCAAACCGTTCTCTTGAGAGGGGGGGCGTAGTGGTTAGCACGGCCGTCTCAGCGCTGGGGATCCAGGTTTAAATTCCCATCTGGGTGGAGTTTCCATGTTCTCCCCATGTCCTTGTGGTAAATTGGCTGCTTTAAATTGCACCTATTTAGTGTGTGTGTGTGTGTGTGTCCTGTTTGAGTGAGTTTGTGCCCAGCAATGGCTTGGTGCCCTGTCCTGTGTGCATCTGCCCAGTGCTTGTAACATGCTGCCCTGGATGGGCATGGGGAACCACCATGGGAAACTAGTACAGCCAAATGTATTCATAAGATATGAGATGTTTGTGGTTCTGATGTTTCGAGCAACTCTTGCTTCCGCGGTACAGAACAAAATAGCTGAGAAGGTTAAGGATGACACCAGGGTTTTTACTTGGTTCCGGTTAACCACTCGGACCTTTTATTACACGTTCTTTTATCTCTACTACTTTACAGAGTACGTCGTGCGCACTTCGCTCACACGGGACGTCCTCCACCACACGTCTCTCCTGTGTCTCCCGCACACCTGCTCCCGGCCTCCTTTTACAGAGAAACAGGGGAAGAGATCATAAGCTTCATCCGTCCCAGACGGGTGTTACCATTTACCTGATCTGCGTCCCTGTCCCGTCTCCTGTCCGCCGACCCCGCCCATCACCGTTCTCCTGTCCTGTTCAACACCGCAGACATGATGGGATTAGAACCCCACACACATGCAGGTCAGGTCTGTAACCTCCCGTACTGACGTCCTATTCGTACACATCATGTCAGTCGGCAGCAAAACAACCCGTTTATTGTACGATCCCCAAAATAACAGCCACTCATTTCAAATGTCAAATTATTTCCGTTAAAGTCCCGACTGCTGTAAAAACGAAATTGGATAAAATGTGAAACTGAGACTTGAGTGTTCCACGTTGACCCTGCTTTAAGTACCACCTGTCTGGAACACTGTTAATCATGTTCTCCAGTTGCTAGGTAATCACTTTCACTGGTCACAAATGTTGTCCCGCTTTAATAAAAGTCTAATTTCTCTCTAGCCGTTATGATTGTCAGCTTTCTGCGCCATCATTGATGCAGGTTTAATCACGGTTCACTCCAAATTTTTATTTTACCTCTGTGATGGGTTTTCTCCTCATGTCAGTTTTCTTCTTCACTATACAGCTGAGCGGAGGTGAGTTTTTGTGCCTTCAACATTTGGCAGCTGAATTGCAGTAATGTTCAATTATTGGAGCAGATTTAAAAAGAGGTTTAATGGCCTGGAAAGCGCTTATTAATTTGCTCATTCATTTTCTTTTATGATGTAAATAACAGGTCAGTAATTCCACATGTATGCAGAATTATGACTGTCAAAAGTCAAGAGTAAAAAGTTTGAACACGCCTCCTTTTTGTACCACTTATTGCCATGTCATCAGTTCCACTAAATGTAAATAAGGACTTTGTAGTTCTACAATAAGAGACTGTAGTCCATATTTTTGTGTGTACGTCCCCTTTAATCTGTTCTAATGCTCAGGACCCCAATCGTACCACCAGGGAGCAGGTATTATTTGGTTGATGCATTATTTCTATCCCAGCAGTGTCACTAATGTCTTTAAATGGAACTCCAGCAGCACTGCTGCCCTAAAACCCCCTCACTGCATCAGTGTCACTGCAGACTGATTATAAACAATCCACCACCCAAATGATACCTGTTCTGTGATGCTCCTGACCAACAGAGAACATAGAACCAACAGAGCACCTCATAGCTGCTACAGCAAGGTGATCAACTGATTAGAAGCTAGAGATGCACGTTAGTAAGTTACATTAAGATGAGGTTCAAACCCAAGTTCTCAAAATCTCCGGAGCAACTACAACAAAACCTGTTCTGGAAAAGATGATGAGAGTTTGTACAGTGTTGTTTGCTTTATTTAAAGTTTGAGGTCTTGAATTCAGGTTTTGTTGCCAACGTCTCTGGGAAAGTTTTGGGATTAAGCAGAAAAAAAAGTAAAATTCTAAACAAAATAAGAAAAAAAAAAGATTTGTGCAGTAGCAGCAGTATTTAGAGTTTTATTCTGTTTCGCTTACACACAAAAAAACTACATTTAAAAGCAGGAGAGTTTGGAATGTGGGCTGTTTTGAATGATCGAAAAGAAAATCTCTAAGAGCAGATCGAATCGTAGTTACCAACAAAAGTGCTGGGCTTTTAAAATTTGGCTTAATAACTTATTAGTTTTATGGCTGAGGTTTACCGGTTTACATAACACTCATGAAAACTTTTAGAAACTGTACCTCTTCACAGAAAGGTGGGGTTATGGGTGGGAATTTACATGTTCTCCTAGTGTCTTTTTAAAAAATGGTTTGCATTCTCTAAATTCTTCGTGCCATCTTTTTTGTAGTCGGTGCCTGCTAGTTATTTTAGTTTTGTCCATATTTGGAACTCAGGGTCTTAGGTGCCATCTGCCCAGCACCCGAAATGTTCTCCCTTGGCTGGGCATTGGGGAACCGTTTTGTGACCTTACTATAGGATGAAAATGATGGAAGGACGAATGTAAATTGTCCGACAGTCAGTCAGTGTTTATCGATGTGATGGGGTTGTTTGTGGCATGTCTATTTCCCTGCCTTTTAAGAGCTGGGATAGGCTCCAGCCTTCCCCATGATAGAAAATAGAATAAGTGACAGACTCGGAGAAAAACCAAAGGAATAAATAAATGCTAATAATGGCTGTAGCTTTTTTTAATGCAGCCTCCGGGTTTGATGTTCTAAGCTTCCTGCTCATTACGATTACAGTACACGGTGTTTGTCCACAGAATAATAGCCTGTGTTTTGTTGAGTGCACCATGTTGAGTATATTCTGGAGGACATGGTATGTAAACATAAAAGAAATGCTTCAACCCGCCAATGAGGCACAATCAGAGGCAAAATGACTGAGGTCCCATTTCCCTTGTTTTGAAGGTTACAGTAAGAATCACCTGTATCTGCAGCCCTTTGTTTATTGCACCGCTGCCTCCTGATTGGCTGATGACTGTACTGGTGGTGTATATGTGCCCCATCCCAGACTGTATACGGTCTGAAGCTCAGACTTCAACTGTTGGATCTCTGGTCTGAGTTAAGCCTTCACCCTGTTCATCTGGATTCCAGTGGGAGTTGGAGGAAGGGTTCGCGCCGTCCTGCATGGCTGCCTCTTGCTTGGGCCATTTCAGGCTCGCTGATACACTCACTGTGGTACAGAAGATTCCTCAGGAGCAATTAACCCCATGTTCCTCGGTTAAAAAACAACTTGCTCTTACATGATGGCTTTATTGTTTTTTTTTTACTCCCATACAGATGTGATCATCGGGGGTTCTGAACTGGTCTCAGCCCAAGATCCTTTATTTTCTCATGGTTGTTAAGTCATGACCTACTTTTATTATTCTTTCAATTTTTGTTTCAATGTAAATCCAGTTAATTTGTTCTAAAAGACACATGAAACACATTTTATAGAGAATAAATATAGTGTTTAATATTAAATAAAGCAAATGCATTATATATTTACAGTATTTAATATTATTTTATAAAAAACATAAATAAAGAAGTCTAATGGAATTCTTTTTTTTTTTTTTTAAACAAATATTTACTTAAACGTGGAGCTCAGTGAAGGACGGCGTGTTATGTATACGGGTGGGAATGAAAGGGATGCCATCCGTGATTCGTTTACATTTAGTTATTCAGCAGACGCTTTTATCCAAAGTGACTTACAAGTATCTTAACTTGGTTGGAATCAGAACACAGGGTTGATACAGCACCCTGGAGCAATGAGAGTTAAGGGTCTTGCTCAAGGATCCACATTGGTAACTTCAGTGGACCTGGGATTTGAACCCACAGCCTTTTGATTGATAGCCCAACACCCTAACCACTGAGCTACCACTCCTACGCTTCCCTATTTGGGCTGGAATTGAATTTGCACTTATAATACTTATTAACTGACTCTTATAATACAACTAAGAAGTGCTTTTGTAAAGAAATAAATGGAAGTTGTAAGAGATGGGTGGAGCAAGTGGTGGCTAATTTCTCACTAATGAAATGCACAGTGAGCCCGGTGTCAAAAGGGCTTTTAGACAAGGTGAGAAGGTTGCTGCAGTCATTTATTTTTGTGTTACAGATGTCACTCAGACCCCCCAGGAAAATGTGTTAACCTGTGCTATAATGTAGTTATAAATCCACTAGACTCATTTTCTTGAAATACTCGTTTATATTTCATCGTTAAAGTGGTTCTTTTTGCCCAGTGTGTAAAGATTTAGAAAACTTATTTGTACTGCAGAATCTCAGCATCTCATTATTTTGTCCTCTGTCCGTTTGACAGGATAAGTATGTACTCTATGCTCGCTGTTCATCTGTGTAATTTAAATTTGAAGTCCCAGCATCATTACATTGAATAACAGGCTGTCAAGAGAAAGTCTTGATTGTATGGGACCGTGTTGTTGTTGTTGGATTTGGTGTCCTGCTTGAAAATGAGTTATGGATTATATATCATTTGGGTCTCGTTGGAGAAACCGATTTGGATCTGGACGGAATCTCCGCTCATCGGCATGTACAGGCTGTAAGCCCCTCTGTCTTCATGCCAGCTCACCCTCGATGGCAGGGCAACTGTAATTTGACAATGAGTAATAACTGCCGATCAGCGAGTCAGATCAATAAATGCTCTCACTGCTGTAGCCGCGATGAAGATCCATACCATTTCATTTTGGATTGGATGATGATGGCTGTACTGGGAATAAAATCGCTACACCAAGGTGGTCTGAGCAGCTTACATGAACTGCACCTCCAAGGAATGTACGTTCAGGTGGTCCTCACATCCGGTCCTCATGTTTATGATTTTTATTAATTGCTAGCTGTACTTCAAATGACCACGCATTGCTGTGGCTCATCTGCTTAAATAAAAATAAAAGTAAAAAGAAAGCACGCAGTTCTAATATGTTTAATTTCACATTGCCTGTGGGTATATATTTTTATTGTTTCATTGTCTGCGCAGATATACAACGTGAAAGTTGAAGAAAAATTGTTTTGAGTGAGTGATGGCTTTAGAGTTTATATATTTAAAATATTTGTTACCCGTTCTAAACCTGGGTGGCGGGCAATTTTGAAGGCACGGTTTATTGAAGTCACTCGCTGATTTGCTTATTTGGCGAGGTGACTTTCTTCAGTTTTGTCCTCATTAAAGTTTTCGGGAAGCGAAGCAGTGCTGCGGGATCGAACACATTTAGAACTCTTGGAGTTTTTTTTTTTTTTTTTAAACATAATTTTTTAATTATATAGAACACTAAACTCTGAGCGTTTACATTCCTTTCGTAGTGTTTTCTGATGCATTCGCTGACACGACTGGTTAGAGAGATACAGATAACAAAGAGCCGTCCTTCCACAGCTTTGCACACTGACAGTGCATCCTGGTTGTGTGTGTGTGTGTGTGTGTGTGTGTGTGTGTGTGTGTGTGTGTGATGCCCTGATTATCCAAGCTACTTGTGTAGAGGGAGAGGCTTTAGTTGGTTCTCAGCTGCACAGTGTCAGTGAAGGCAGGCAAATGTTAAACGTAAACTTTTATAGCGCCACAGTGTGTATGTGTGATAATAAGAATAATTTCTGGTCAAATCGGTGCATTTAATGTCGAAAAAAAAACAGTTTTTTGTTTCGTCTTCAGTTACCTTCTGGTTATTTTGAGGTTATTTTAATTTGGGTTTCTATTGAGTTACTGGTGTTAGATGAAGTGTTGGGTGAACTGGGATCTGTTTCTAAGGCCTCTCTGCCAGACACAGGTGAACGATGAGCACCAGGATCAAAGCCTGTTAAATCCTGGAAAGACTTAATTGGACTGTACCATGTGCTGCTCTGCCAGGGGGGTTGGAGGAGGGCGCATTGTGGTATAAAATTAGAATCCTTTTCAACACCTGGTAGCTGCCGCGATTGGTCGATGTAGCTGATTACGCTGAAAATACCTGACGTCAATGTTTGAAGTTTGAAGCTGGCACATTTTTATTATTAACATTCATTAATGTTGCATTTTGAGGTCTAGAATGCATCCGTGTAAAGAAACTTTTTCATTAACGCTCGTGAGTAAGGCTTTTCTGAAGGTTTTATGACTGCATTACTTTTATTTTGAAAGTGATGACCATTGCATGTGTTTAAAATTAAATGTAAAGTAAAAATTGGAAGTGCAAATGTGTTTTGCAGCACTATAGTGCCAATTTTAGGACAATCTATGTGATTTGTTTTCGGAGAAGATGTACCAGCTACACCTACACCAAGTTTGGTGTCTGTAGGATTTGGCTGCCCAGCGCATTTTACCCAGGAAAAAAAATATATGAATAAAAATCTAAACAAAAGCAATAAGTTTTCTAGTGCTTAAACCGCTAATAAATCTTCGCTCTACAACCTTAAGTGGTCCAATGGTGGCCAACCAAAGGGCCAGATGTGCTCCCAGGTTTGGCCAAAGGACATAAACGTGCGGTACAATAGATATATAAATCTGCTTTTGAATGTGAATGTGTATTTTAATGTGTTTGCAAACCCCCACTCCACACAAATTTTTACCCCTATGAGAATTGTATTTGCCTGAAGCACCCCCTGAGACCCTAATTAGGACCTGGGCATGTTACGCCTTCAGGGCCTCAACTGGCCCTTTTGATGGTCTTTATCCGGCCCACGTTACGTCACACAGAAGAATGTCAAAAAAACTGTGCAGATGTATGGCATGTACTCTGGACAAGTTGATATGACCCTCAACAACTGTCCCAGTTTCTCATGTGGCCCTTTAGGAAAATAAATTGCCCTGCTCTTGCCCTAGAAATAAAAGAACTAATGCACATCTACACTCTGTGCACTGACCCCAGCATGTGTACATGTGCAACGTTTTTACTCAAAACACAGAGAACAAATGTTAGTTGTTGCGCTGACTGGACAGAGTAGAGGCTAAAAGCCTAAAACGAGTGCACTGCAGATATATCAGGTTTGAATCAGGCTGTGCTTTTTAGGGATTATGGATAATTGAGGTTTGTGGTAAAGGGTTTGGATCGTAGCCAGAAATAAATGATGGAAATATGCAATTTTATGTTCTTACCTCTTTAAATTGCTTCCTGTGTTCTCGCTTTATGAGAGTTATAGAACAGATTCTACAGTCCGCAGTGTTGGTGATTTAAAAAATGAACAAATGTAGGTAATAATACATTTAAAACGGTTTGAGGCGGCTGATTTGACCCATGACTCCTGTGTCCAGTGCACTTTCAATGCGAGGGCTTACAGGGGCTTAAGCTTCTGGCCTAAATCTGGACAAAGAAAGAAATTCTAGCAAAATCTTCATCAGTAAGCGATCAGCTGCATGGTTGTGTTACTCTAAGGAGAGCGGACCATTAATAGTCATGAGTCTGTGTAATTTTGTCCATATCCTGTAAATTTCATGAACAAAAGTATTGAGACCTCTAGACCTTATGCCGCATGTGAAATTCTAAAATTCTCCTCTTTCACCCCACAGCAATTAAAGCTTTTACTCTTTTGTCTGGAATTTTTTTGTCTATTTACCCAAAAAACAGTGGTGAGATATACAACGTTAAATTAAATGTTTGTTTTGGGTTTCTGTTTTTTTAATAGTACAGCCTTTTATTTTGTTTGGTTATAGTGCAGTTAGTCTTTGGTTACCTTCTGGTTATTTTGAGGTTATCCTAATTTGGGTTTCTATTGAGTTACTGGTGTTGGGTGAAGTGTTGGGTGAACTGGGATCTGTTTCTAAGGACTCTCTGCCAGACACAGGTGAACGATGAGCACCAGGATCAAAGCCTGTTAAATCCTGGAAAGACTTAATTGGACTGTACCAAGTGCTGCTCTGCCAGGGGAGCTGGAGGTGGGAGCATTGTGGTATAAAATTAGAATCCTTTTCAACACTTGGTAGCTGCCGCGATTGGTTAACATTTATTAATGTTGCATTTTGAGGTCTGAAATGTTTTTCCCCAATCCTCGTGACTTGCGTGAGTCTCCAGTCATTGGTCAGCAGCATTAAAAAAATGGCGGCTGCAGCGGAGCCAAAAGACGAGTAATGAAGTGCTTCAAAAAAGTTTTCCAAAGAACAAAAGCATCCAAAGTATGGGGATTATAATTTGTCTTTAGAAAAAAGAAAGATTTGTACTCTGCAAATCTTCAATGGCATATCATGGCAGCACCAGTGTGATGCATGAATACCTGAAACGCAGGTGCTCTTTAAAGCCACAGTAAGTTTCCATTTCTTAGCTTATCCTGAGCTTATTCTGTTTTATTTTGGATATTATTTTCAGCACAATTCTTTGTGTATGGAATGTTATATACACAACTGTGACGCGTTGGGGGGGGAGTGGTGGAGCCGCAGCGCTGATCAGGGTTGATAAGCGCACCTGAAGCGGCTTTGCCTAACGACTGTGTGCAGCCTCATAAGCTGCACAATCTCACACCTCGGGGAGAGAGACCAACCACGGAGCTGGTGGGACAGAGGACCCTGCACGGCTACCGAAAGAACTGTAAAACCTCAGGATTCTGGATGTAGTCGTGTTGGGTCGTTAAATAAAGCCAGTTCTGTGTTGCACTCCTGTCTCCGTTCCTCATCCTTTCCTGTTGTATTAAATATAAAAATGGTTTGACCGTGATGTCACACAGTGTATGTTGCTGATTGTGGGATGCTGTGTGGGGGGTTTAAAGCTCACAGCTTTCAATTATGAATTAAAATGAATAATTAAATAATTTCCCTCAAATTCTTGAGGGAAAAGCTCTTTTACACAAATCTTATTCTAAAAATCCTGTTAAACTCTGATTATTATTATTGTTATTTAACATCGTTATAACATTGTAGCACATTTACTTTAAGCACAGTGTCAAGTGCTCTGAGTGTAGTCCAGCAGCAGAATCCTCAGAGGAGCCGGCTCGTTCTTAAAGCCATTTTCATTTTACGGCCTGCATTATGTGAAAGTCAGTGGCGCCAGCGTGTGTGCGGTGTTGTTTGCCAGGTGTAAATCTGAGCAAAGCCTCTTGGATGTTGATTAGAGCATAATGTTCCATGTCCAAGATGCATGTTACCCTGCTGCTTTTTTGACACGAGGACGGCTGGCTGAATTGTTGCAGGATGATGAATCTGCCACAGTCAGTTTTCTCACAATCTCCCGTTCTATAATCCCTTTTTTCTATTCTCTGCATTCTCACAGAGCTGTACTGGTTTTCACAGCCTGGTCTTTCCCATCTCATGGCGGGGTTTGCGCCGTAACGTTGTGATTTGTCCACATGCTTTTGTTGGTTGCACCTTTCTAATCCAGTTTGGGTTCTTTTCAATCTCGTCTTTTACTTTTCAATGTGTGCCTTACTGAGGTTTTTCACTTTGTTTTTAAACCTTGAGCATTTGATATTTTTATTTAATAATTATTTTTTTTTGTTGTTTTGAGGGTTATATGTTAAGAGTTTAGAGTTTACAATTAAGATGAAAAGCAAGCCAAAGTGACCGTGGCAAGAAAAAAACTCTGTTATATTATATATTCATTTTTAGGAAGAAACCTTGGGAGGACCAAGACTCAGTGGGGTACTCTTCCTCCTTGAGCGGCCGGGCAGCATTAGTGTAGGACATCCATGTATAGATTGTGTATAGATCAGTCCATGTGTTGCCATATAGTCCATATGTGTCCACTCTGTATCATCAAACCTGATCATTATTCAGAATGTGGAAGATTGTTCAATTTAGTACTGGTGAACAACATGGAGTAAAAATTGGCTAGTGAAGGAGTTGGAGTGTATTTTGAAAAGATGAATTGAAGGGAAGAGGTGGCAGATCCAGAGATTGTCCTGTAGGTCAGAGTCAGTGCCTTGTACTGAATGCCGCAGCTACAGGGAGCCAATGGAGTGACATGAGTTTGCTTGGGTTGGTTGAACACGCGTCGGGCTGCAGAGTTTTAAACCAATTGCAGAGGTCTGATTGTTAAAATTGGGAGACCGGCAAGAAGAGCATTACAATAGTCGAGCGGGGATAGGATGAGGGCCTGGAGCAGCAGCTTAGTAGCCTGTTCTGTTAGGAACGATCTGACCTTCCTGATGTTCTACAGAATGAATCTGCAGGAACGGACAGTTTTCATGACCTGCGCTGAAAGTTTAAGATGAGTGTCGATTGTGAAATCAAGATTACAGAGTTGGTTGGATTACATTAGTAGTTCTACAATAACAATGCTTCATTAAATGATCTAATGTGCCTGGTGTGTGTAATCTCCAGAATGATTGGCGCGTAGGTAGTGTGTTCACGCCCTGAACTTGTGGCGGCCAGTGCCAAAATCACTACCTAACTGTGCCTGATGGTAACGGCCCTGTCCCTTAGCCGCCGTGGGATCATGCCTCCTAAATGGAAGCGTCCACTAACGGCTGAAAAGTTTGCTGTTAAAAAAGCACGTTATCCTGAAGCTCGGTGACTCTGTGGAAAATCAAATGACGGGCTGATCCAACTTCAGTGGAAATTCCTCAAGACAAGTTCAAATGAGGCTCAGTAGTGT
>JAOUQT010032721.1:0-11379 GCA_025769995.1 Xyliphius kryptos
GGAATCCCCCCAGTTGAGCTGGTGGAGGTGGCTGGGGAGAGGGACGTCTGGGCCTCTCTACTTGGGTTGCTGCCCCCCACGACCCGAACCCTGGACAAGCGCAAGATAATGGATGGATGGATGGCAGCACGATGGCTTAGTGGTAGCACATTTGCTTCTCAGTGCTGGGGATTCCCAGTTTGATTCCCAATCTGGGTGAAGTTTCCATGTTCTTCCAGTGTCCACATGGGTTTCCTACAGGTTCTCCAGTTTCCTCCCACAGTCCAAAAACATGGATTCAAAGTAAATTGAACGCTCTAAATTGCCCCATATAGTGTGTGTGTGTCCAGCGATAGATTGGCGCCCTGTCCTGTGTGTATATGCCCAGCGCCTGAAACGCTCACTACTGGATGGGCATGGTGAACCCCACCACGACCCTAGTGGATGATTAAGCGGTTTGATTAAGAGAATGACAAAATTTATTAGTCTTACCTTCGACTTCCTTTCTCCTGATAGGTATTAAAAGCCAGGGTTTGCTTCTTCCAGTACATCTAATAGAAAAATCATATATTTATGCGTTGCTCGCAATATATATTTTAAATATAAAAATATATGTACCACTGAACTGTTTATAAATACTATATTCAGATAAGAACACCTACACATTATACCTACAGAAGCTTTTAGGTTCTATCCTGGTCTCCACTTTGCAGCTATAACATATTCATACTTTCTAGACTTTCTATAAAAATTTGGAGTGTGTGTCTGTGCACATAAAAAAAAAAATTCTAAGGCTAAGGAAGGCTTAGGTTAAGGAAAAGGCCTTCCACAAACTGTTTTTAAAAAATTAAAAGCATACAGTTCCAACATGCATAACTAGGTGCTAGATCGTATACACATGGCAACAGAACTGAATAAAACACCCCTGTTCAGTGTTTAAGTAGTGTGTCCTAATAAATTTGTCTATAAAGTGTAAATCAATAAAATAGCTGATAAAAGTACAGCTGACCGCAATGGAACACTCTCTTTGTTAATTTAGTTTTTTAACTAAATTACAAAAAGTCTGACCAGAATGGAATTTTCATCTGTACAAAACGGAAGATTTACGCAACTGTCAGAGAATTTTAAATTAAACTGCTTCTGTATTTTTGTAGACGTGCGTATGTATGTATGAGAGTTAAGTTGGCTATGTACACTCAGTTCCTCCTCCATTTTACGCAGTGTAATGTCATCCTGCTCCAGGCTTTTAATTTCGTCCATCAGAACTCGTTTAACTGCCTCCAACCTCTGAGCCCTGCATTAAAGATGAGAGACAAACAAACGTGTGTGTATGTGTGTGTGTCTGTGTGGAGAAATAAGGTTGTCTTGTCCTTGATGTAACAGATGCACTGACCTGTAATTGTGCACATTCATGCTGAGGGCAGATACATGCTGCTTGCATGTCTTTAGAGACTGTTTGGTAAAGTGATCCATTCTCCTAAAACGGTTCTGCTAGACAAGCAATATTGGGAGACATTTCCTGGCTGGTAAACCAATTATTATGTAATTGTTATTAAACACAAATAAAAAATACCAAGACAATGCACTATGCTAAGTTTTTCTGAACACAGTTAATGTACAAAAAAGACAAAGTAACTCATTTATCTTACAACTGGGAATCTAAAAAAGTCTAAGTTATTGATGATACAAGGCACATATTATGCATGTAAAAATCATCAATTGTTTTAAATTAATTGAAGTAACTGTCCTACCTCAAACTTTCTTTGGAGTTCAGAGCTGAATTGGTGACAGACATAGCCCATCTCCTGAGTAGAGTTTACATCGGATTGTGTTAAATCTGCCTCCACAGTCGCTTCCCAACAGCTGGACACCACTGTGGAATGCACTTCCATACCCTCAGCTACCAATAACCCAATAAAAAATGTACAATGTGCAAAATTTTGGATAAAACAATCTGCTAAATGACTAAATGTAATATATAATGTAAAAGGTAAGCCATTTTCTTTTACTTTTTATTGCATTATGAAAGTTTGAAGTTAAAAAAAAGTCTAGAAGGAAAAGAAAATGTTTAAAAAACAAAATAAACAGACAACCTTCAGCATTTGGACCTCTACACTTTACCTGATGTCTTTTCTTCTTCCCCTTCCTCTGAGCTGCATTCATCTTGAATGGGTTGTTTAGGGCCTGTATGATAAACATATTTAAATTATATTAAATGTCTACATTCATTCATTCATTACTTTCCAGAACATGACCGGAAATGGTGCCAACACATCGCTGGGCACACTCACCCACATACTATATGGGGCAATTTAGCGCAGCCAATTTACCTGGAATCCATGTTTTTGAACTGAGGGGTACACCGGAGGACCCGGAGGAAATCCATGCCGACACGGAGAGAACATGGAAACTTCACCCAGATTGGGATTTGAACCAGGAATCCCCAGCGCTGAGAGGCGAACGTGCTAACCACTAAGCCACAGTCCTGCCCTTAAATGTCTATTCATATTGTTATTTGCTTTTTACCTGGACAAACTTCTTAAAGTGGTCAACCAAAAAACTCTAGGTATAGTTCTGACCTTTTTTTTTTGTTTCTGGCTTTTCATTAGACTTGAATAACTTTCGTGGCTTCATTCTGATGGCACGCTGGCTGGGCCCAACCATTCTTGCTTCCTCTTCTTCATCACTGTCCTCTGGGTTTAACATACTGGTGGACTCGTATGAGCTATCCCGTTTCCTGCTGCTCGATGGACCTGTTAAAATGGTGCATTAAATGCAGAGGCGACTTTAAAAATGTAAGACTACATTAGCCAAAGATTACTAGCTGTTACACATTAAGGTATTAGTCGCAAGCAGTCCTGATGTATTTATATAATCACACAATAAAGAATAGCCCAGATTAAAAAATATATATATATATATAAATATATATACGGCTCAAAAAAATAAAGGGAACGCTTAAACAACACAATGTAAATTTCAGACCTCGATGGGATAATAATTTTGATTTACATTTTGATCATTTTTATTTAATTTGGTTCTCAATGCACTCCACTGCCTACTACATAAAGATTTTCAACTGAATATATCTTTTAAATAAATATTTTATTCATTTAGATCTAGGATGTGTTCTTTTAGTGTTCCCTTTATTTTTTCGAGCAGTATATATTATACAGTTTTTTTCTGATCTGTGCGTTGGTGCACTGCTGGTTATTTTGTAAAGCTTTCAAGAACTAGTGGTTTTTATTACTGATAATTAACTTATGGGACACAACCCTACAAAAATGCACTGTGTTCTTGCTCCACATTATTTACTTTCCAAGGTGCCAAACATTATAAAAAAATCACTTTTTGTGCCTGTTGTATGGATAATTCTAACCACTGCCCTTGATTACAACAGAAGTAAATGTCTATAAGATGAGTAACTTTATGTAATTACCCGATTCTGCAATTCCAGCTTTATTCAGTTGGATAGATGTCGGTGTTTTCTGTGTAAAATGATCAACAGTTAAAAACTAACGATTGTCTAACCAAATCAATACTATACAGGAATCAGTACAAAAGATGAAACATCTACCTCTGTGTAGCTTATTTCTATGTTCACAGATCTGTGTGAGGATTGGAATGAGATAACAGACTCATTATCGAAACTTGAATGAAGGATTCTCTGACTGGTAGAGTTCAGTAAGCCTCTAAGTTCCTTGTCAATGTCTGGCGAATCAAGCAGTGGAGAATGTTCCTCTCTACCTGTAGAGGTAAGAAGTGGTTGGATGACAGAAGGCCCAAGACTCAGCGCAACATCCTTGAGAAAAAAAGAAAAATACACATTAAATATGACTCTGGAGGCTGGATGTCCCAGGCCCATATAACACAACACAAACAATTCATTAAGACGCATTAATCTAATACCTCTATATTACTCCATTTCTGAGAAATGGGGGTTAAATTAGGTGGAGGAAGATCTTTAACACTTCTCCAACTTGCCGGAGTCTTATAGAAGGAAGAAGCTTGGATTCCTTTAATATGGCTAGGTATCACCAAAGGAGGTGAAACAGCAGTTACAGGAGACATGCTGATAGGGTGAGGAGGAGTCAAGGGAGATCTGGGTAATGATGCGCTTTTCTCTGCAGCTTTAGAAGGACATATAGACATTAAACATCAATCTGGAGTTAATAAACAGGATTTCAATACAATGTTCAATGTTTACATGATCCTGAATAGGGAATTCTTCTGCAAACCTTTTAAAACTGTTTAGTTTATTTTACATTTGCTTTAAAAATGTTAATTGTGTTTTTACTTTGATGCAGGCAACATTTCATGCTTTTATGGCTTTATAATAGCATTCAATCATTTAGTAGTCAAACATTGGCTGTGTAGATTAGTGGCTTAGTGGTTAGCAGGTTCGCCTCTCAGCACTTGGGATTCCTGGTTTGAATCCTAATCTGGGTGACGTTTCCATATTCTCCCCATGTCTGCGTGGGTTTCCTCTGGGTTCTCCGGTTTTCTCCCACAGTCCAAAAACATGGATTTAGGGTAAATTGATTGCTCTGATTTGCCCCATATAGTGTGTGTGTGTGTGTGCGCGTGTGTGTGGTTGAGTGTGCTCAGCGATGGATTGGCACCCTATCCTGGGTGTATCTGCCCAGTGCCTGAAACGTTTGCCCCTGGATGGGCATGGGGACCCCCCTGTGACCCTTAGAGAAGATTAAGCAGAAGATAATGAATGAATTTCTTACCTCTCATCTTCTCAATACAGTACGGAGGACTAAAAGAAGCATATTTGGAAGTCCTGGATTCTTTGAGTTTTTTTGTTGATTCTAAAATATTTAATCCGTTCTTGCTCTTCGTCTGCTCAGTATCTGAGGGCTCCAAGGTGGCTTTCACCTTCATTACGTCTGTCTCTAAATGTAATGCAACCTCTCCTGATTGGGTCCTCTTTGTCTCAGGTTGTTGCATTATCTGTTCTAACTGTTCTGCTTTTTTAGAAGTTTGAATTAAAGCAGTCTGATTGCCTTTGGGTTTTTCTGCAGGCTTGATCATCAACTTCCGCTAAAAGTCAAAAGGAAATAAAGTTTTTTGTGATAAAATAAATTCTTTGCACAGTAATAAAACAAGCAAAATCTAAAACCTTACCTTAGATTGTGGATGCTTGGTTGTAAGTGGTAAGATGTTTGGTTTTAGGTCTACACACGTTTCTGTTGCGATTGCAAGAAATATACATATGTATTAAATATTAGGAAAAATGGCATCTTATGTATAGAGACAACTAAATCAGCTAAATCCTTACACTTACTTCCATCAGTGGGTGAGGGTGATGTTTGGAAAAAATGCCTTTTGGAGGACAGTGTTCTCCTTTTTTTGGATCCAATGGAACTGGCTAAACCCATCTTTTTCCTTTTTGATCGTTTATTTTCACAATGTTCTGTTTCTTGTATCTCTTCATACACCTGATTTTCTTTCTCTGACAGGATTTGTATGTTCTCTTTCCCCCGCTGTTTAGCAGCAAGTCTAGTCTGTACTAAACCTGTTCTTTTAGGCTTTTCATGTTTTGGAATAGACTTCTATTTAAGAAAAAAATAAATATGTGTCAAATATGAGACTCAAAGCAATATGCAATAAAGTTCCAATTATTTAAAGCTTGCCTTGATTGGTGATGGCGCACCAGACTCTGACAGACCCTCAGAGTCAGAAGGCTCTTTGTATGATCTGGTCAGTACTGCAGTTCTTTGAGGTCTACCGCTGGGTTTCTGGACGGTTGTAGCCTGCTTTTTTTCGTCCTTTTTCTCCACCAACTTCTTTTGCCGTTTCTGTAAAAAAATATCACCTCCAAGATGAGACATGCCAAGTTCTGAAGATACAAATTTTGTTTTTTTTTTTTAAATTAATTCTGTAGCATGACAGTAACTTGTCCTGTTTCTGCCCATTTGAACATCTGAATAGCTGAAAAAATGAATAAGGACATTTCATTGTCTTTTATTTAGCAGTGACTGTTTTCTCAAAGTTACCTTATTTTGTTTAGGGAGAGCTGTTTTGTTAGTTGGGGAAGAAAGATGTCCATTTGGAGTTTCAACTATAACACAATATAAACATTTTACTTACTGCTTTTTTTTATAACACAGAACGTAATACAGCAGGGAAAGAAAAACGTACAATTTGAAAAAGGACGTTACAACTGACATATTGAAGAATATTTATCACAAGTGAATTGGGGATTCAAAAAGAAATAAATATAAAGGTAATTCTCATAAAAGAAGAATCAGCATTTTTTTTCTAGACCAATTAATCGTTTCCTTGTCTATTCTATTTTAACCACAAAGTGGCATCTAAAAGAAGTGCAGTGGAATGCGTTTAGCAATACAAGCATTAAAGCTCTAGTGATGTACAGGAGATAAATGTACACAGAAGGTAATTTCTAAACATATTTATTTTCTGCAAAACAGATGAAAAACTGGACTTCCATATTTTGGACAACATTTTTTCTGAGATTAAACTTGGAGTGTCTTGTGTGAGTATGTCAAAGACTACAAAGTGATTCATAACTGCAAGGGTCTATTGCTGCTCTACTAAATTCAACATTTAACCATATAGATAAACATATTCAATAGGCATTATGTGTATAGAGAAAAATACACAAATGGTTTTAAAAACTCACATGTTATGTCAGCAGGTACAACTGTGGGCTTAACTGGTTGCCTGGTGTAGTCTGCCACTTTGGGCTTTGGTTTCTTATTGGCTGATTTAAACCAGCTGACATCACTCGTATGGTCTGTGTCAGTATCACTGAAAAGATGCTTCTTGACATTACGGCGTGCAGGCTGAAAAAACAACCACACAATCAACCTGCAGCATAATGCCCATTAATTTTACAACTTCTAAAAACAAGAAACACATACTGTATGTAAATGCAATGAAAAGTACAATATTAATGTAAAAATTAAAATTTTAACATTGATGTTTTTTACTAAACATACTTTTCCTGCAGCTATTTGTGTTTAATTTGAACCATATCTGCGTAATTAAAAAACTAGTGTCCAAGCTGTAACAAAAAGCCTTAAAAAATAGGTCATGATGTTTTCTCCAAATTTACAAAGAACAAATTTAAATCTATATGCAGAAAAAGTTAGCACTAAGACACTCCTGACCTTTGTGACTGGGCATTTCATAGATGAGCTTGATAAAGTACTAAATACACACACAAAAATAATAATCAGTTACTTTAAAATGTTGTTGCATAGTTTTGTCCTTACATTATTCTCATAATAATCCTAATTATATTTGAACTTAGAACTTTTATTACCTGCTTTCTTTTCCAGTGAGTTCAGAAGAATTTCTTTTAGACTATTAAATAAAAATTATCGACATAAGTACACAGAGCGTGGTGGTACTGTTTTTGGAATACATTAGTGGAAAAAACTGTACCTGTACCATACTGACCTGTGGCTTGTCCACTTTGAAGGCATAAACATCCCTAATTGAATGACCACATAATAAGCAGTTAAGAATCACAATAACCACAGGAACAAAATCATACACTGTTCTGATTTGTGATGTTTTATTGTGTCATGATCTGTTTAAAGTTAATAGACTAAATTTATAAAATGTATTACTCATTTTGATCAGAGGTCCTTTTTGCTGCATTGCACGACTTCATAACTGTATCTGCTGACATCTGTTCCTAAAACACATGCACCAAATTTACAACAAAAAAATGTTGCAAAAATGTTGTAATTCTCAATAATTCTAAAAGTTGACAGTAAAAACAAGTCAATACCTAGATACAGATATAAATACATATGGATCTTGATCAATAGATATAGATGAGCACTTACGACTGACGTTAGACACCAATTTTTGGTCAAACTGTATCTAGATAAAGTACATGACAAATTTAGCCAGTAATACTAAAGAGAAAGTGAACAGTCTGTTAAATGAATGACTGGATGATACCTGGTTGCTTTTGCAGTGGTAATTTGGGAGGTATCTCGTAATGCTGCTTTATTAAAAGAAGAACCTTTATAATGGCTGGAAATCTGCTTTACCATGGTTTCCGTTACTTTTACTGCATCCTATAAAAATTCCAGATAAAAAAAATCATAATAATTTAAATGACTTTTTCATATTTACAGTTATATATTGTTATAACAGAGGGGAAATAATCAAGTGATATCTAAAGTTTAAACCTCACCATTTGTTTTTTAATGCTAGCTTGATTTCCATAGGATCGTGCACTTTGAGTGGGATTAATGCTTGTATTGGGCTGGGCCAGTGTTGGTTTCTGGGAATCTTTTTTAGGTCCTTTAACTAAACCTGTGGGTTCTAAAAGGTTATGTTCTTGCTTCTCACGTTCCCTTATGAACTGTTCCAATCGCTGTGTGAGCTGAGAATGAAGCTGCTTATGATTTAGTCCTCCAGAACCATTCTGCCCGATGGACGATTGCTGAGGAGGCTCTAAAGAGGAGACAAATAACAAAAAACAAATAAATCATATAAGCAACTTTAAAAGCAATTGTAAATTTAAATTGACACAATACATGAATCTTTGTTGTTCTGTAGTCAATTCCACTGTTAAACATATACTGTGAGAAAAGACTCACTAGGTTTTGACTGACGTGATGATTCACTTTGATGAGGCAACAATGACCCAGACACCAAAATTTTGTTAGTGCTGTTAGAATGTCTGCTGTCTGGCAATCTAATAAAGAGGTGTGTATCAAGTTAACATTAATATTACTTTGATTCATACTCTAAATTGATGAACACAACCACAGTACAGTGCTAACAAAATGTTTTTTTTAATTAAAACCACACCATCTAATCCAAGTTCATGCAACAGGTTGTGTTACTTTAGCCAAAAATCAGTTTTAAGATATTTAACACATTGCTTAACAATTAACACTTACACATGGGTTTCTTTCCTCACTGCAGGCAGGGAATCTGGAACTATACTGCTATCTTTAGGACAGAAAAAAGCGGACTCAATTGACATATTATTAATTAGGAATAGGGCGGCACGGTGGCTAAGTGGTTAGCACATTCGCCTCTCAAGGCTGGGGGTTCTCGGTTCAAATCCCAATCTGGGTGGAGTTTCCATGTTCTCCCCGTGTCTGCCTGGGTTTTCTCCGAGATCTCCAGTTTCCTTCCACATCCCAAAAACATGGATTCAAGGTGAATTGAATGCTTTAAATTGCCCTGTATAGTGTGTGTGAGTGTGTACCCAGTGATAGATTGGCGCCCTATCTTTGGTGTATCTGCCCAGCGCCCGAGACGTCCTCCCCTGGATGGGCAAAATATATTTTTTTAGGTGAAACTTCACCTTACCTTATACTTAAATGTTTTTTTATAGTCTTTTTGGTTTTTTTTTGTTTTGTTTTTTATGTTTTTTATAGTCTTTTATGAATTTTATCTTGTAAATATGTATATGTATATATCTTTCACTATTTTTGATGCTGCCATAACAATGCATATGTTCCCTTGTGGAATAATAAAAGGTTATCTTATTTTATCTTAAGAAGTGTCACTATACTATTAGACCTCCCATCAATTTGAACTAAAATAAGACCAATTCTTACAAATCTTTGCTTCCCAGATTGAAACAGGCAGGACATGAGGGAGGGGCGGAGGCAGATGCAGATCGAAGCTTGTGAGTGACATGCCCCATTTAATTGAATATCCCTTCCTGTCAGCTCCAATCTAATCTGCACAGCCTTTATGAGGATGACAGGAATCACCAGATTCCACCACCCCCCACCCCCCACACACTTTCCATCTCATTCCGTCATGTTGCGAGTGCTCTTTCAAAGTGCACAGAATGAACCTCTGGCCTTAGGACTTCAACAACTGGATGGCATCTGCTTCCATAGCTGCTCTGGCCTACAGCATCCTCTCACAGCACAGATCGCGGTTTGATTTGCACTCCCTGATGTCTGAACCAGATTCCCTCCCACCTCAGGCTCGTTACACCACATTCTGGTGTGGCGGTACCAGGCAGTGGCGTTTATGAGCTTTGATCAGACTTATTACCATTTTATAGGAACAAGGCAGCACAGTTCACCAGCAGTACAACAGACACATACGTCATCCGTACCTCCTTCATTAACCAGAAGGAGTATTATGTTTTAATAACTCACATTAAATTAGTAGGTCGTCTAACAACAAAGAGTCCTCAGTGACAATATATAATTTTGCAATATATAACAATTTTTTAATTTGTTTTTGTTGATTTTTTTTCGCACGTTATGTAATGCAAGTGTTCTCCCCATGTCTGTGTGGGTTTCCTCTGGGTTCTCCAGTTTGTAAATAGAATGCTCTAAATTGCCCTGTATAATGTGAGTGTGTGTGTGTGTGTGTGAGTGAGTGTGTACCCAGCGATGGATTGGCGCCCTGTCCTGGTTGTATCTGCCCAGCGCCCGAGACGTTCTCCCCTTGATGGGCATGGGGAAGCCCCCCACGACCTTAATAAAGGAATAGGCAGAAAATAATGAATGAATTAATTAATTATCCATTATTACCAATATTAAAACCATGTATTTCTTAATAACCATAGCAACTATATTCTCAGTCTAACAATATTTACTTTCATTTGATGGTTAGTTGAATCTCATTGCACCATTCGACATTGTGGGTGATGCCATTTTAGTTTTAAATAAAACTACGATTTTTTTTTTCCATCAAATTAGACCAGCTTCATAAAATTTGCTTTGGCTGCCAATGAATTATTGTGTTGATTACAAATTTCTACTGATAAACTATAAGATATTACATGCTGTGGTGCCACTACGTTCTATAAACCATTGCATGACCTCTGCTTGAAAACTGAAGTATCTTAAATATCTTTAAGAATTTAAGTATCTTAAATTAACAAGGTTGCTTCAGTTCAAAAATCAGCAAAACCACAAATTTTCAAACCACAACCTATATATTTGTCTCTAAAATTTGATAATTCGAATTTTTATAGCCCAAACTGTCTTTGAATAATTCGTTTTTCATGGGCGTAGCCACCTTAAAATCTGAAGGCTGGATTTCTACGACAACAACTCGCCACATTCAAGTGAAGTTAATGGTTACTGCAGGCAGTATTGGTGTATGCTGATCAATACTGGAGAATGCAACGTCAGCCCTATAGTAATTTAGATCCACAATCAGTGTTGCGTCCAAACTGGACAGGTTAAATTCACAGAAGTGTGGTTGACTTGTATATATAAAGGCGGCACCGTGGATCAGTGATTAACAATTAACAAATTTGCCTCTCAGCAGTTTCCTTGTTCTCTTTGTATCACCGCGGGTGTTCTCCCACAGCCAAAAACATGGATTCAAGATAAATTAAATGCTCTAAATGGCCCACAAAGTCCCAAAACATTCTCCCCTGGTTGGGCACCTTGTATAGAATTGAGCAGAATGAAT
>JAOUQT010032731.1:0-11379 GCA_025769995.1 Xyliphius kryptos
TGATTTTCCACTTTGATTTTGAGTATGATTCCAAATCCAGACCTCCATGGAATAATCATTTTGATTTACATTTTGATAATTTTAATGTTATTTTGTTCTCAACACATTCCACTATCTACTACATAAGGATTTTCAACTGAAATATTTTAGTCATTGAGATCTAGGATGTGTTATTTTTGTGTTCCCTTTATTTTTTTGAGCAGTGTATATAAGCCAGAAGGCACTCTACAGTGTGTGCAGAATCGTGGTTTATACTTAGATTTTGCTATCTTAGGAGGACATTTGCTTGTGCAGGTAACTATTACTGTGCAGTAACTCTACTTCCGTTTCGTCCCTGTCGTGGATTGTTAATGCTTATTGTATGTTTCGTGGTTTGCGTGTCGGTTCCGCTGCCTGTTTTGTGTCTTTTGGCTACCCTCGTTTCAATAAACGCCTTTTCCACTCACCTGGCAGCCTGCTCCTTCACGGCTCGACGCGGGCGAACTCCCGTTTGGCTACCGACACGCGGTATCGTTACAGAATACATGACAGCTACATTCAGAGAAAGTTTTGCAAGGTGAGCGGCGTTTTTCGTTTTTTCCCGTTTTCCGTTTTTTTGTAGTCAGGGTGTAAAATGGCGGTCCCGTGGTGGTGGAATTATTATCGGATCGGTAGGTAGGTGAGTCGATTCGCTTGCGCGAGTCGATTAATGAATCGATTTGCGCACACGAATCGGCTTACAATTCATTTGACTCCCACAAGTCAGCTGACGATGCCGCCGCGTGCACGGCAAATTCCCGCGATGCCGCCACGCGCACGCCAAATTCCCGCGATGCCGCCGTTGGCACGGCTAATTCTGTCCGCGATGCTGCTGTTAGCATGCCAAATTCCGCCCACGATGCCGCCGTTGGCACACTCAATTCCGTCCGCGAAATGTTGGCCTACATGGGAGTTGGAGTTTTTTGCCTTGTGTCTGGCAGTGTCTGTGTTCTTTTCTGTGCAGGATTGGCTTTTGGACGAAAGCTGCAGAGAGCAGGAGAGTTCCTCCGCATCGCCCGCCGGAGAGGCGGGGATCTGCGTCTCCTCCGCCTCCTGCCAGTCATTGCGCCCCCCTGCGTTGGATGCTTTTGAAAAAGGGGGCGATATGTAAGAAGCACTTGGCATTTCTTACCTTTGTTTGTGTTCTTTTCAGTGTATTAACTTGCTTTACTGTTTTAGTTAATTAACTGTTCGTTGTTTCATTGGTTTCCTCGTGTCATGTTACAGGGACTTTTGTGTTATAAATTCTCTCTACTTCCGTTTCGTCCCTGTCGTGGATTGTTAATGCTTATTGTATGTTTCGTGCTTTGCGTGTCGGCTCTGCTGCCTGTTTTGAGTGTTTTGGCTACCCTCGTTTCAATAAACGCCTTTTCCACTCACCTGGCAACCTGCTCCTTCTTGGCTCGACACGGGCGAGCTCCCGTTTGGCTCCCGACACGTGCTATCGTTACAATAATTTAAATATTTTTAAAACTTATTTTGGATAAATTATTTTGAAATTGCCAACACACTCGCATTATAGTTATAGTTGTAAAAAATTGTTAGATTAATTGATAAATAATTAAATGTTAGGTTCAGCCCTATGAATTAAGCCTTGTTTTTTATTATAGTGTATTTGTAACAATTATATTAAAGCAAGTCACTCAAGGTTGTACATTATTGTGAATAAATCACATGACTTAGCATTGTGCCTATCAACACTTTTTTGCCCTCTCATGCCTTTTTTGTTATTATTTTTAAACAGCAAAAACCTACAATATATATACAAACAGCTTCTCTTATTGAGTTTGTTATATTTCAGAAATGAGCTTTTAAATATTTATCTTAACTATCACAAAGTTATTATCTCTTTAATCCTGATTCATCTTTCAAGCGTGTAGTTAAAACACCAATCTCTAAACACATCTCCACCTTTTCTTACTCCTAAGTTTGATCAAATGATAAAACTTCCTGCTATTATGAAGGGGCGTAAACATTTCAGCGATTAAATTTGGGTATCACTCTAAAACACTTTCATAAGTTAATACATGAGTGAATATAAAAGATTTTCAGATACAGACACTTACAATCAAGCCAGGTACTCCACTCGGACCAGGTGGACCCAGTTCCCCCTGAGGAAAGAGCAGAATGCAATAAGCAAGTCTTATATTATATGTTAATCTAAATATTTAGGCTTTCAAAAGAACATACTCAGCTTCCAGAGCTGACCAGCGTTAAAAAGTATAACAAATTCAAGCATGCAAAAGGTAAAACTGTACATTCTCTCTGATAGCAGACTTATCTGTGGCTCGTATCTCGCTATGGACAGAGGGCTTCTATGAAGCACAGAGAGGGGCTTGTTGTGCTGCGTGCCTGACCTGCTGCTAGCTGCCACTGCAGCTTCCTCTTATCACCGAAAACATCCCCTGTGGGTTTTCTTTCGTTTTTATGTGTGCTAAATATGAGCAGATAGTTTGGCAGTACTCATTGAGTGACTTATGAATTAGGGAGTGAGACTGAGTGGAAAGGAAGAATGTCTACTTTGGGAAAGGTTTGGGTTACATTTTACATTACATTTTGCTGGGCTGAGCTATGACCAAAACTGCCACATCCATTCCACTTCTGAATGAAATGTGTCTGAGACTTACAATAAGCACATTCAAAGTTCAAAGAAAGCCTCCTTTTGCCATTGTACACTCACTAGTGGAATACCAGTGGTGCGTTAGTGGTTTCACTAACAACGTGAAAGTTGAAACACAATTGTTTTTGAATCGTGGCTTTGGAGTTTATATATTTCAAATGAACGTATTATTGTAGAGTAAGGTTTGTGGAAATAAAAAATCTGAAATGAATATATGGAATAAATCTAGTGTGGGTTGTGACTACAGTGTCCACGCTATTGCTTTTTTATGTGAATTCATCATTAGGTTTTCCAAGGACCTGATAAGGAATGACAGAACCAAGTTTCAGGTACTCAGGAAGACACTGGTGTGGTCTTGTGTTCGATGGTGATATTGAACAAACCATTGAACGTAGGAAGGTGAGAAGTACTTAGTTTTTCCAATGAGGAAAATTTTGATGAGGGAGTCAAGGAGGGCTTTGGCATTTATAGGTATAAAACAGGCATGCCCAATACGTCGAGTCTCGTTACCACAAGAGTATTAAATTAAAAATACAACAAAACCATGAATTTGAAGACCAATACCAGGGCAAGATGGTGAAACATAGAGATAAGACAAATAAAAAAAATGTATTCATTGAGGACAAGGTTCTCAATTAAAAAAATGCTCTCAAATTCACTTTGCATGCCTATGTTTGTTAATACGTGTTTTTAAAAGCTGTTTTTCGAAAATAAATTTGTTTGGCATGTCTCTCATTATTATAAAGAGCATAGAGCATCTTCTGTCTGTCTGCCTCTCTAACTGTTTTCGCGAACGTGCACTCTAGCCCTCTGCTGGATGCTGTTTGGCACGATGTACAGTCTTCCTTTTCTGTCCCATGCTGTGCTTGATATGAGCACACACAGTGGATTACAGTATTGTATATTGGATAGGTTTGAAAGGAAGGTGGCGAAGCATCGTAGTGCTTAAAAATGAGTGCAGGTAGTGAAGTAAGGTGGCGGTCTGTAATGCGTCTGCACGAAAACAGTAAGAAGCAGATAAGGCAATCACTTGCAACAGTAAGGTCGCAAATTAATGACCATGATAAAATGTGGGTCCCGGGCTGAGACCAGCGGAGAACCTCTGATTTAGAGGATGCCTTAATTTAAGAACAACACAGGTCAGTAAGTTAAGGAGGAAGTAGCTGAACTGCAGTTTTATCAATCATGTTCATTTGCCAAACTTTTTTTTCATAGTAAGTGCCAAAAAGACATGTTGATGGACTTTGGTGAGGAAAAAGCCCTGACCATAACCACACTGAGCAGATTTTTGGGTAACCCAGAATGGCGATTGTGCGCCAGGTTTACTCATCGGTGTCTGATCTCACAAATAAACTTTTGGATGAATTAGCAAAGATTTCCACATGTGCACTTTATAATCTCCTCAATAAAACTCCTTTCAAAATCACTGCTTGGACTTCTGCACCTTATTGCCATGGTGCATAAATTAAATACATACTTCAGTGGATTTGCATAACATTTTAAAAAGTTTATTTTGGACAGATAAAATAGTATAAACATTCAAAGTATACTTAATTCTCTACATTAACAAATTCATGGCTGGATGAACGAATGACAGGCAACATAAATAAAGGGCAAGAATGGAAGAACCATTAAAAGTAATGCAATCAGTTCCCTGGTGGCGCGCTCTAACAACAGCTGATCTTCTTTTATGAGTGTATCTGCATTACTTGCTGTTTGTTTAGTTCTGACAGGTCTGACGGGTGACTTCAATTAGTGGTTGAATTTATTTATTAGTGGTGTTTGCTGTGGTACATTTAACAGGTTTAACAAATGGTGCAGAACGAGCACGTGTAAAGCGAAAGTCACATCAATATGTTTTACACAAAAAAACTAATATTTTTTTGGTGATTGTGATTTTAATTTAAAAGCATAACATGCATTTATTTTAAACAAGATTAGTTGTTACACGGCTAAAATAAGTCCCAACCACGTGAGACAGAAACACAAGTTTAAAAGGTTTATTTCAGTATCATTAAATAAATATTACAAAAGGAATATAAAGTATTTTGGGTGGATGGATGTAAAAATGGATGGATGAATGGATAGATGGTTTGGGAGGGTGGATGGATGGATGTATGGTGGGTTGATGTTTGGGTGTGTGAATGGATGGATGGATGGATGGATGGATGGATGGATGGATGGATGGATGGATGGATGGTGGGTGAATGGATGTATGTAGATGGTTGGGTGGGGGGTGGACTGATAGTTGGGTGGAAAATGACTGGATGGAAGGGGGGATGGATGAATGGGAGGGTGGATGGATAGTTGTGTGGGCAAATGGCTAGATGGAAGGGGAGTAGATGGGAAGCTTGATGGGTGATTGGGTGGTGAATAGATGGGTGGGTGGTTGCTTTACTAATCGCAAAGCTAAATCAGGTTAAAGCACAAAGGCAGATTCCCACATTTAAGGAATTTGCAAAGGTCAACTCGACCAAGTTGACCTTTGCAATGCCCAAGTCTCACTTTATCTCTCCTGCCAGGTGAGTAAATAACCATATCAAAAAAGTAATTCATGAAGCATGAGACAAGATTTTCACACATGGATCGGCCGCCACAGGCATAAACCCCACTGAGAATATTTGGGATGTGCTGGAGAAGACTTTGCACATTGGTCCAAATCTTTATCATTAATACAAGATCTTGGGGGGAAATTATTGTTGTGAAATTACAGAAGCTTGGGGACACGAGGCCAAGCCAAATAAATGCTTTAATCAAATCTAAAGGTGGTTCAACAAAAATAATTAGAGCATGTGACCTTTTTTTTGGTCAGTTAGTGTGTATAGAAAAAGAAATGGTTTTAGCTAATTTAGCTAAAACGATACCTTGGCAAAAAAAAAGATTTGACAAAAATGTCCTATATAATAAGTAAAAGACTGTCAGCAGGCGTTGAAAAATTTACTACCATTTGCAGTGCCAAGAAATTCACTTTGAAAAAATTAATTATAATTTTGTTAAGCCTCATTGAGTTTTAAGGTCAAATTGGACCTGTTAACTTGCTTAACTTGTACTTTTTATGTACAGATGATCCATTTTAAGTAATTAAATGCAAAATAATACTTACTGGATTTCCATCAGGTCCCGGTGGCCCACGCTCACCAAAATCACCAGGAAATCCCTAAAAGAAGACAAAACATTAAAACAGAGTTACTATACTAATTCAAAGCAAACGTATGTAACGTGGTGATATGCAAATCAATCTCTTGGAACTATTTAAAGATTGATTAGAAGTTCATTTTATTATTTTAATACATACCATTGAAACTATATTTTAATATAATCTGGCTTTACTTGTGCTCTTTATGTAAATGAGTACAGTTTTAAAATCTCTTTAGTGATTCATATTTTTGCAGCAGTTATTATGGTTTTTTTACTACACTGACCATTCTGTAGATTAAATAAATTTAAATCTTAATAAAGGAGTAATGTATGAAAGGGTGTGCATTATTGTAAATAAATCATGGGAAAAGTTAGGTGTTGTTAGGTGTAAGGCCTGTTAGGTCTTAGTTTCGTTTTCTGTTTATTCCCAGTCTTGTCCTGTCTGCGCATCATGTCATTAATTGATCCTTGTTTCAGTTTAATGTCTTGTCATTATCTTCAGCTGTGTTTAATCCATCACGCGTCTTACCTGCCCTTTATTTAAACCCCTTTCCCCTGTTCGTGTTTGTCACAGCGTCATATGAGTTACTCCGTTTTTGTGTGCATCATGTTCAACGTTTTCTCTGCATTAAAAACCCTGTTATTATTTACACTTTTAGACATAGTACTAGTTTTCGGCACAACAAGGACGGTTCCGTTTCGTGACATTAGGCCTGACGCGAAGCGCAGTACAGTTACACCTCTTTCCTGTGATTTATTCAGAATAATGCAAAGTCTTGGCGGCACGGTGGTTAGTGGTTAGCACGTTCGCCTCTCAGCGCTGGGGATTCCCGGTTCAAATCCCTATCTGGGTGAAGTTTCCATGTTCTCCCCGTGTCTGTGTGGGTTTCCTCGGGAGGCTCCGGTTTCCTCCCACATTCCAAAAAAATGGATGCAAGGTAAATTGAATATTCTAAATTGCCCTGTATGTGTGTGTATGCCCAGCCGTGTAACTGGACACAGTTGCACACCGGTCCCAAGCCCGGATAAATGGGGAGGGGTGGAGAAAGCAATGGCAAACTACTCCACTATACTTGCCAATATACTTCGTGAATCACGTTTCATGAAGTGACAGCGAGTCGGCTACGACTGATCGGGATAATCATCATCATATTGCATTGCATAGTAAACAAAATGTCCAGACTATGACCTTAAAGACTCTGGTAAATAATGATTTACTTTTACAGACAAGCAAAAATTTATTAAGCTCTCAAAAAGCAGCTCCCATAATTTTACTCAAGCAGAAGAGACCCACTTCCTTCACCACAGGGATCCTTGAAATAGCCTTTTGACAGCCGAGCACACAAGAGAAAAGCTTCCTCAGAGTGTCCTTGCTTATCAGTAAAGAACAGTAAAGCAAAAAGGTACAAGCTAGTGTTACTTGGCCGTGTAACTCATCACACAATGCATTGCAAAGATCAATAAAGCTTATAAAGATACCAATCCGAACTTTGGCCGGTCTTTACATGAACATGCCAATACTCTACCAATTTTTTTCTTCCTAAGGACAAATTTACAAGGACAATATACCGATTATCTTTACCCTCTGCCACTGATTCAAACCAAAAAGTTTTATAGAAGTTTTATCTTTACACCTTAATCAAGTATTGGAACATGTGAATAAATACTGTAGATAGAACCAAGGTTTGGAGATGTTTTGCTATATCTGGGCAATTCTATGTCCACATTCCTGAAATAAATGACAGTATATTGATTGTGTACATGTCTACAGATTGTCTTCCTTTTGTCTATACCATGGTAAACTAACAAATATTGTAAAAAGCAGACTTTAATAGTTCCCTGTCTATTAATTAAAATGGGCAACTCCCCTGCGATGCCAGTAAAGGATTAAGAAGAAGAGAATGATAGAATTTAAATGCCAGAAAAATACAGTACCAGTTAAAAGTTTAGTCCCACCTCCTTTTAGTTGAAACTATAGTTCATGTCATCAGTTCCACTTACTATAAAGTTTGGTTGGTGCATTATTCTCATAATGCTGCCCCAACACCCCCTCGCTGCATCAGTGTCACTGTACAACTGACAATAAACAATACATCAACCAAATTCTACCTGTTCTGTGATGATTCTGGCCAACTGGCAACTAACAAAACAGACAACAGATGTACTACGGTAAAACTATAAAGTGTGGCTGTATGATAACTAAAGAAAAATAGACAATGGCATGAGAAGGTGGTGTGTCCAAACTTTTACTGGTACTGTATGTGGACACCGGTGGCTTAGTGGTTAGCACATTCGCCTCTCAGCGCTGGGGATTCCCTGTTCGTATCCCAATCTGGGTGGAGTTTCCTTGTTCTCCCCGTGTCTGCGTGCGTTTCCTCCAGGTTCTCTGGTTTCCTCCCACAGTCCAAAAACATGGCTCTAAATTGCCCTACAATTTAGAGCCCTACAATCCAGGGATGGATTGGCGCACTGTCCTGGGTGTATCTGCCCAGCACCCAAGCGTTCTCCCCTGGATGGGCATGGGCAAACCCCCCCCCCCCCCGGCGACCCTCATAGAGGAATAAGTGGAAGATAATGAATGAATGGATGGATGGATGTATGTGGACACGGTTTACTGACTGAAGCAATGTAGCACAATTTTCACTAACTATAAACGAACGTGAAGCCATTTGATGTGAAGTTGATTTATAATACTATTATTATTGTATTTTACATTTTATCCTGTTATTAAAATAAACAAAAATCCATTATATCTTTTATGAGTACAAATGATGCAGACATTGCCCTTAACTTTGTGGTGCTGCACTCTTTCCCCCCCTCGTGCATTTTGTAAGCACAGTAAATCACGCTAACGAGAAAGGACAGCTCCAGGATTTATTAGGTCAGTAATTTTGTATGCAGAGGCTTTCTTTCATCAAATCAGCGTTGTTCATTCAAGCGTGGTTCAATGTGTGCAATGATAAGTAAATCAACCGCCTGCTGCTTGCAATCCCACCAACTTTTGTTGAGGACAACATCACATTATATTTAAACTCAGAATTTTGAGACATGGCTGCATTTACCAAGAAAGAGGAAAAAAAAAATAATGACCTACAGTTTAATATCATTAATAAAAGTTTTTTGTTTTTTATAAATGTTATTACTTCATGAATAATAGGCACAATGTCAATTATTAAACAAAAAATGTAATAAAAAAAGTAATGGATGGATAAAAGATGAATTGTTACAAGCAATTTTCATATATGCAGTTTCTACAGAAGCACACCGTGACAAGACGAGATCAAGCCTTATTCACTAGATTAATAGTTCTGCTACCCTGCAGTTAATATTTCTGTTAATATAAAGCTCACACCTCAACTCTGGAAAATAAAACATGCATAGATTACCATAATGTAAACGGTTTCCATTTGGACAGCACTGCCTATTAAATTAAGGATTTCTTTAAAGCTCTAAAATCTTTAATGTAAGAAATGCATTTCTTTAAGAAACCCTAAAAGTGAGTAGGAAATCTGATTTGGGCTAACACAAAAACGCACAAACCACATTTTTACCAAGCATTCTGTATTACCTTACTCAGTAAGAACTACATTTACATTTGGTCATTTAGCAGACGCTTTTATCCAAAACGACTTACAAGTATCCCGATTTTTTGGTTTGGACGACACAGGACACAGGGTTGATACAGCGCCCTGAAGCAATGAGGGCTAAGGGTCTTGCTCAAGGACCCACATTGGTAACAACAGCGAACCTGTGATTTTTTTTTTAACCCACTACCTTCAGATTGGTCACCCAACACCCTAACCACTGAGCTACTACACCCTAACTGTTCATCTCCTAAATTTTCAGCCGGTTAATTGGCATTGTGTCTGCTTTGCAAGTGGGTAGTGCTTATTGCCATATGGAATAAAATTTAGTACATTCTTGACCTATGCGTATGGTTTGTCATAAAAAGACAAAGAAACCAACTTTATAGTTGGAGAACTCAGCTTTGGGAATTTGCACCGTGCTTATTTCATTGCCCACGTCAATCTAGACAAAAACTTGTCATATGGAGAGTGAGAAATGTTGACTAAGACTATGTGGTCCTACAAAGGTAGGGCACAGCAGGTCCACCAGAAACCCTGATTGCATGAGAGTAGCTGGTTGTCATATGTTGCGGGTTAGGATGACAAGGACCACACACAGAAGGATGTGTTCTGTATCAGAGGTTGGAGTGTTTACACACAAAAAAATGGCTAAATAAAATTTAATTGAGAAAGGCTGCAGGGGACACATATATGAATGGGATGCTGAGTGAAATGTGGGTTGGTGCCATAGGAGAGTTGTGAAACTGCTACGTTGCGCAGACTTTGATTGGCATTGGGCTGACCTGGGAAAAAAAAAAATACACTTCTCTGGCTGCCAACTGTTGCAACGTGCATTAAAGATCTCTAAGGAGAAAGCTCCAGCGCTGTTGTGATGTGACAAAGTAAAGCAGCATGTCATGGAAAAAGTCAAAAGAACCAGCCTCGTCTGGCTTCCACAGATTGCAGTGCACACTACCATAAATAAAGTGCACTGCTGTCAAAAACTGGTGTGTTGTGATGGTAAGAGGTATGATTCCATACGGAGATGTAATTGAAAAAAACACACTTTTATATGGCTCCCTTGATCATGTTGCCCAGTGATGTTATTTATGACACTGTATCACTTATGAAATTATTAGATTCACTTTTGTAACATGGTATTCTACCTAAACTAACACCATCCATCCTACATCTTCTGCTTGTCTGCGGTTTGGGTTGTGGCGGTAGCAACCCAAGCAGAGAGGCCCAGACTTTCCTCTCCAAAGCCACCTTACTGGAGGGATTCCAAGGCGTTCCCAGGGCAGCTGGGAGATGTAATTTTTCCAGCATGTCCTGGGTCTTCTAGTTGGACTTGCCTGAAACACTTCCCTGGGGAGGCACTCAGGAGGCATCCTTACCAGATGCCTGAACCACATAACCTGGCTGCGGAGGGAACCCATTTTGGCCACTTGTATTCACGATCTCATTGTTCAGGTCATTACCCAAAGCTCATGATCATATGTGAGGGTAGGAACGTAGACCAACTGGTAAATTGAGAGCTTCGCCTTTATCACAACAGACTGGTACAGAGTCCACATCACTACTGACCCTGCGCCGATCTGCCCGGCAATCTCCCACTCCATATTACCATCACTCTTAAGGAAGACCCCGAGATACTTAAACACTTCCACTTGAGGCAAGAGCTCATCCCTAAACCAGAGAGGACTCTCCACTCTTTTACGACTTAAAACCATGACCTCAGAAAAACTAATCTGGTAACCTTATACACTAACATTAATCCATTTTTTTTTTATTTAATCATTTCAACAACATTTTACAAACACTGAAAGCAAATGCCATTGTGCCATTAAGTAAAGTTGTTTTTAGGTGTGAAAACATTTAAATAAATCATCTTAAACTTTCAGATCAGGTCACAAAAAACTGCCCGTTCCTGCAGATTCATTCTATATAACATCAGGATAATCAGACCTTTCCTAACAGAACAGGCTACTCAGCTGCTGGTTCAAGCCCTCATCCTATCCCGGCTCGACTATTGTA
>JAOUQT010032741.1:0-11379 GCA_025769995.1 Xyliphius kryptos
AATTGCCGTGTGTGTGTGTGTGTGTGTGTGCGTGTGCGCGTGTGGGCGTGCGTGCGTGCGTGCGTGCGTGCGTGCGTGCGTGCGTGCGTGAGTGCGTGAGTGAGTGAGTGAGTGAGTGAGTGAGTGAGTGAGTGAGTGAGAGTGAGTGTGCCCAGCAATAGATTGCTGCCCTGTCCTGGTTATATCTCCCCAAAATGTTCTCCCCTGGATGGGTATGGGGAACCCCACCGCAACCCTAGTACAGGATTAAGTGGAAGATAATGAATGAACAAATATATGCTATCCTAAATAAGAATAAGTATGCCTTATCCTCCGCACATGGAACTAAATTCAGTTAATATTTCTCTGAATAATTTAAGTGAGCTCACATCATAGATTTACTTCCTAATTTACTGAATTGTGGTGTTCTCTCATTTTGGATGATATTTCTTCAATTTAAATGAGTAAATCTAAAGTGAATGTGTCTTTTCTTGTTGAATGTGTATTTTCTTATTCAGTTCCTGTTAATATTTAAACACTGTGGTATGTAATCCCAGGATATTAGCATTTTTGTAATGTATAAACCATTCCATCTGGTTTCAACAATTATGTCAGTCAACATCGCTCTAATCACATTTTCCCACTGATTCCATTCTATGATTCATGCAAGATTTGCATTTTACCTTAAACATGTGATTGGATAAGAACACTCTATATATAAGTAGGTATATAATTATTTTTAATATTCAGTCTAGGTGGCACTACATATTGAATACCATTAATTATGGAGAAGTTATACCATTACTAAAGCAATAATGCACGAGAGGGCATGCATTATTGTGAATAAATCAGACGAAAGAGGTGTTTGGCACAATGGTTTTCAAAACGAACACACACCCTAAGTGTTCCAGTTTCTTGTTTTCCTACCAATCAAAAACTGAACAGTTTTTAAAAAAAATCAAGAAAATATTGTATTATATATCATGCATTGATACGAATGTAAATCAGTCAGAGACGTACATTATTGTTAATAAACCAATCAGCGTGTTACTTGTCATTACCTTTAAGAGCGCAGTGTAACCAATTTTTACACTGTTTTACACAATTTGCAAGAAAACATCAGATGCCTGAGCAAAGCAGGGCCAACTGGCTAGTTATAAAGTTCTCCAGTTGTAATGCTGATGCTGCATTTAGTTCCATTGGTACTTCTTTGTATCTGGTTAGTACTACAGGCACAGTGATTTAAAAGCCACATACTAAGTGCACTCGGAAAATATAGGACAATATTTCTCCTCGATATTTTATGAGAAAGCAGTAAAAATGTCATGCAATAATAATAAATAATTAATAAATATAAACCCTCCTGGGAAATTTTTATGTATATTGTATTTTAGTAGTCATTGATTTTAAAGTAAGTATATTAAGTTATTTAAGTAAACCAGAATGCATGAAAACATGTGTTTACAAACGTCTAATAAAATGATATTAAACTGATTTTTTTCTGCTAGTAAGATACTATGTCTATAATGTAGATACCTTTAGGATCATTGAGTTTTGGGCCACCGTTAAAATAAAAAATCTAAATATAGCAGGGTATTTATTAGAATTCTGAAGCGTCCAGTTAAAAGAAATTTTGTCCGGCCAAGGTCTGTCTGACTTATAATTTAGTGTCCTGTATACTTAAGTAACCTAGTTACTGTCAACAAGTGAAAGACAAAACTAAATTTTAACAATTTGAATTGTTTTAAATGCTGAACTTAATTCATTATTTCTAAAACTGAAATAAAACATAATTTCCCCCCTCAAATAAAAACAAGAGGTACATAAAATAAATGTTGCTTTTTATTTTTTCAAATGCATAATAAACTGCATGCTAATAGGAAAATAAATAGCAGTCTTCTTGTTAACTCTATTTTTATTTACATTTATTCATTTAACAAACCCATTTACCAAAGTGACTTACAAATGAAAGAACAACACAAGTCAAAAGTTAAGGAACTGATTTTACATCTTAACAGTTAATATTCTTCTTATATTTTTTCTGTTTTCGCTGTCTGCTTTTAAATTTTAAAACATGCTTTCTGAATTAGCCTTCTTTTGACTTTACCCTCTAACCGCTGCATCTTGCTTTGTACATCGCCTGCACACATAGGGCGCTCCAGAATCTGCCCAGATCTGATTGGCTGAGAAGTGCCTTTGGTACTGCACTATGAGCAAAGCCCATAACGTAATGACAAGAAAAGTTCTGTCGCTTAAAATAAACAGTAAGAATTAAATTAACAGTTGATTGGTTTGAATCCATCATGAACAATGTTCGGGACCTGGAGAAAGGTTTGCCTATTAGTGACCTCTGTTTTGTGGCATTCCAATTTACAGTGTTCACAAAGGTGTAATTTATTCATACAAATCTAAATGATTTAATCACTTTTACAAAACCTGTAAATTCAATTGTAAAGGACTTTTATACCATGTTAATGTTGAAATGATCATAAAATAAAATAAAAAAGCACACAAAGTTAAATCATATAATGGTATGATATGAGATATTCTTTGTTTAATAATTATTGTTCTTAAAAAAAATAGATTGTTTTAAAATGTGCCTTACAGATCTATATTTTTCTGCTTCCTTATTCATCAATTATTTCAGATGAGCACTTACACTTCTCAAAATCATTTTTCTTTTGTACGTGAAAAATGGAGGAGAGAGGCAGGAAATAAAATTGCGGCTATAACCAAAAGGTGTCCAGCTTAAGCTCACCATGTGCTTTGCCAGGAACTGGTGGGAGTGATGTACAGATTTCCGCTATTTAACAGTGCAGCAGAAAATCTATCTAGGAGGTTTGGCAGGATGATGGATAAAGTCGGACTTGGCAGATACTATAGAAGAATGAACTGCACTACCTGCCCGAATGCATAGTCTGCTTTAATTTAGCTGTAATAAAAGCAGTTTAGTTACTCTAGACTTCCAGCACACCACCATGGCTAAGACGATTAGTCTCAGGTCAAAAAGGAAACCAATACAGACTAAAGTAAACACAAAAAGTGACCCCTGTTTAAATAGACAAGTATGAGCTGTAGTAATAAAGCTACCTTGTCTGTGTGGAAGTGGAATGTGAGCAGGATGTTTAAAATAAAGCCTTTGTTAATAATGCATGTATATTGTGCGCTGCCATTCTTTTTATGTTCCAATCTAAAAAACCATTAACAGTTTCCAGCAAAGCAGTAAATTAAATTTTCTCTTTTAAATAGTAACACATTTTTAACAAGATTTATTAAAAAATATTAAGGTGGACACGGGAAAATAAAGTCTGAACATGCTAAAGGCCACAATGTTCTGCCTACCATTTGCATATTTTCATAGTTGAGCTTAGTTAATTCACATACCTGGGTCTGCCCAATTTGTTCCTCTTTTGGAAATTGCCAGATCGCTCTATGAGGAAATTCCTTTGTGGTGTTTTGTCACCAGTGTGAACACCACTTAAACCTGTGAAATGCGCTTTTTTGCAATACAGGCATAATTTTTGTAACTCCAAACTGACCGGACTTCTGTGAAGTCAACCTGTCCAATTAGGAAGCAACACTGATTGGGAATCAATTTCACTTACTGTTGTGTAAATGGAACAGACAACAGGTAGAAATGAGAGGCACTTAGCAAGACAACCCCTATAAAGGAGTGCTTCTGCAGGTGGTGACCACAGACCTTTTCTCTGTTCTCATCCTTCCTGGCTGATGTTTTGGTCATTTTTGCATTTGGTCAGTTCTCGGTAGAATGGTAGCATGTTGCGGTGTCTACAACCCTCAGGTGGTGCAGCTTATAATGGATGCCAGCTGTGGAAAGAAGGGTTGCTGTGTCTGTCAGCACAGCCCAGGCGTTGTAGGGAGATCATACCGGCACATGGAGGCCACACACACTACTGAGCCTCATTTTAACTTGTCTTGAAGAATTTCCACAGAAGTTGGATCAGCCTGTCATTTGATTTTCCACTTTGATTCCTAGTATGATTCCAAATCCAGACCTCCATGGGATAATCATGTTCACTTACATTTTGATCATGTTTATGTTATTTTTTTCTCAAGACATTCTACTATCTACTAAAGATTTTCAACTGAAATATTTTTTTTATTGAGATCTAGGGTGTGCTATTTTAGTGTTCCCTTTATTTGTTTTAACAGTGTATTTCCATTAATGACCTGAAATAATGTTTAAAAATTTTAAATAAAATAAAAGTCAGATTACATAATAATAAATTTAAAAAAAGTGTAGCTAGAGTGTAGCTAGATTTTCTTTTCTTTTTTTATATATTTTTTGCAACTACCGATGTGTGTTGTTCACTCATTTATAAACGTCTTTGGATTAAAGCATCTGCTAAATGACTACATCTAAATGCAATGTAAATGTAATTACAATTACATGTTTCACGCATTGACTAGAACTATGAACCATCAGAGATTTGCATTATTGTCAGTAATGTAAATGTTGAAAAACAGCTCGGCCAATTAGCTTTAAGGACAAGAACTGTTTTATAATCATCATTCAACAGTCTTTTTTAGTGGTGGCAGAACCTGCTTACATCTATCTGAAAAATAGTGTCTGGTCACCCACCAAAAAATGCAAACATTAGTGGTTGCCTGGAGGTGCTCAGGTTTTGCTAAATTCTAAGTAAATCATTACTATTCTGTATTTATTATAAGTGTGACATCTATTGTGAAGAAGGCAGCATGTGTGCGATATGCAACAGCAGAACCAACGAACCCAATTTAATTAGGTTAATGAAAAAGTAATAAATAGATAGAATTTATTTATTTTCCTAAACTTTAGTGAAAATAGGAAGGAACAAAGATTAGTGTTGCAGTGCTTTGCTGGCAGTCAGTTTGATAAGTTGAATATCTACAAATATAAAAACTGTATTATTGTTTGCAAGTTAATTTTAAAATAAGATGTTTGGCTTACTGGTTAGCACATTCATCTCTCAGCACTAGGGATCCAGGTGCGAGTCCCAATCTGGAGTTTCCGTGTTCTTCCCATGACTGTGTGGTTTTCCTTCAGGTTCTTTGTGTTCCGTCCAAAAACAAGGATTCAAGATAAATTAAATGCTCTAAAGTGTCCCATATAGTGTGTGTAGGTTTAATGGATGAGTGTGCCTGTGTCCTGGTTGTATTTGCCCAAAGCCTGAAACATTATCCCCTGGATAGACATGGGGAGCCTATCGTGAATCTAATGGAGGATATTAAGCAGAAGATAATGAATGAAAAAGTGGGATCACCACAATAGAATAGGTAAAGGAAAATGTATAAAAGTAGCTTCAACCAGTGGCTTAGTCTTTGCAAGGATGGGTCATGGAACAACATTTTGTGATAAATTTGGCAAAATATTTTTAAGTCGGTTGGTTGGTTGTAAGACTACAAAGAATTCAGGTCTTTCAGCATCCATATATCATAAAACCATCAAAAGGGTCAGAGAGTCCAGGGAAATCTCAGTGATTAAAGGCCACATTTAATGTGTAAATCTTTGCCCACAGGGATTTAGTCCATTGCCGGAAACCTTTATCCACAGCAAATCGTATATCACATGACTGTTTAAAACACTGGCCATGAGCAGATAATCTACTCTGCAGATCGTTGCTTAGTTGCAACTTGTTTTCTTTTGGAAAAGGGACGGGCATAACTAATTAAGCACGAATAATGTGAAAGTAAGTGTCAGTGTCATTGTTCCTGCCGGTCTCTGTGACTCCAGTCTAAAACATGGCCTGCAGCGAATATGCCGGACTAGTAATACTGATGCAATGAAAACTTATTAGGGTAGACATGCTGGCCTGCTTTGTCATACAGGTGGAGTGGAATTAATAAACATCCCTGGAACCTTAAAGCTGATCATGCAGGGTGTTTTAGCTCAGTGGTTAGGATGCTGGACTATCAATTTAAAGGTTGTGGGTTCAAATCCCTGGTCCACTAAATCTACCAATTTGGGTCCTTGAGCAAGGCCTTTAATTGCTCCAGGGCTGCTGTATCAACCCTGTGTTCTGACCTCAATTAAATTGGGATATTTGTTAGTTACGTTGGAGAAAAGGGTCAGTTAAATGACCAGATGTGAATGTAACTGTGGTATACTTCGATTGTCCTACAAAAATAGGGTAAAAGCGGCTCTCAAAGTTGGGTTGCAGAACGATCTGGGTGGGTCGGGGACAGTGTGTAAAAAATAAATACAGTGAAGTTTTAAACTTCAGTAAATACTGTTTTCTTTAACTTTAGACTTAAGAATCCGTGACTTTCAGAATTTCTCTGCAAAAATAACATCTCTGTTTTTGCCAGGTGCTTTGGATTTACTCAGCATGATGACATGACAGACAAGTCTCATTGCACCCCTGTTAAATTTCCTTGCAAAATGAAAGTAAAGTTACTGCTTTACCTTCAGTTTCATCATGGGACCAAAAGTTTCCAAATCCAGCAGCCCATCAAAGGAAAAAAGCAGAAACACAATAGAGTTGAAGAAGAAAATCTTTAAAAAATACCAGTGTGGCATTAAGATCAATGAAATTGGCTGCATGTATGGAAAGTCGCCGTACACAATAAATTCCATTGTGGCAAAATGTGTTAATGCGCTAACAAAACAGAGACTGAAGAAAAATATAATTTACATTTACATTTGCTTGAAATATAGCTTTTTTTTTCCAGAGCGACTTACAAATGAGAGAACAACACAAGTCAAGTTAAGGAAAAACAAGCTGAACTGTAGTATCATTAGAACCTGCGCATTATTAAATCTGGCTTATTGTTTGTTTGCTTTATTATTAATTTGGATCAATCAAAAACAGTTAGATGGTGAGAAATGTGAGTACCATTCTGTTAAATGTTAGATTTTTATAGATTAACATTAGACTTTTTATAAGGCACTCATTACATGGAAACGCATCAAGTGTAATTCATCTCGCTGATCAACGCCGTTCACTTCAAATCTCCTCCCCTCAGCACCGTTGCGCTACCGTCACAACTGTTTATATATAATTCCTTTGCTTCATTTTCAGTATGAAACTTTACATTCATTCTCTGCAAAATGTGTTTTAAGTGTTTTGGAGTCAAAATTAGACCAAATTCGACCAAATTAACTGGATTTACATGTATTTAAATGGAAAAACTAGTTTTAAATACATTTGTTTGGTTTGTATTCTATAAAAGTTGGTTGTGATTTAATGACCAAGAGAAAATAAGGGTCTTGGGCTAAGACCAGTTGAGAACCCCTGCTAAAAGTGCTAGAACCCACTGATCTGATGAGCAGGAAAACGGCTATAGCTAAAAGGTGATTAATAACAACAAAGGAAGAAGGCAAACGGTAAAGCTACTATTACAGTGGGATTATATGAAACATGCAGGAAGCAGAAGAAAAAAAAAACTTAAAACCTGTGCATCAGCTGACCGACTTGTACAGCAAGTTGGTGTTCTGAGAGATAAACTAGGAGACATTGACTTGTGTCTCAGACACATCCTCCGCTCAGTGGGTGGTGTAGGTCTTTGTTTGTGAGCGTTTGCGTGTATGGGCACGTAAGGACAGCACAAACAGTGACAGCTCTGCTCTATGACTCAGACAGATACGCTTCTACTTTGTGTGAAGCGTCACTGGCCTAGTTAGAAAAAGAGGCAATTTTCCCATGCGAGCCTGCTGATATAATCCCAGCCCTGAGGGAGACGCTAATCAAACGCACTCCTCACATCACCAGCTTGTGAACCCTCACTAACAACAAAAGACAGCAAAGCCCTAAATTAAACAGGTCGTAAACAGAAAAAAATTAGATCGCAAATAGCACTGCGAACAAATTAAAGGAAGAGATTAGGTTACCTTGAGCAGCTTTTATTAAAACACTAAGCGCTGGCGTTACAGTGATAAAGCTGTGCCTCTGTACGTAAACAAGTACCACAGCAACCACTCCCCCGTGCACAGTAATTACACCACCACACAAAGCAGGTTTCCATTCCATTAGCTGAATTCAGCCTGAAACAGCTCAATGAAAGACCTTAAGTGACACGTCAAAAACAAATGGGAAGCACCAGCACATAGAACCCTGACTATTATAAAAACACCAGCAGCTGTAAAACAGCAGATGCACCTGATCAGAGAGAGATTCTTCTGTGGCCCACCCAAAACAAAGCACACCCAGGGTCACGATGGACTTGTAAAAAGAAAAATGAGGAAGAGGATGTGTATAAACAGATCCTCAAACACAGCGTGCACAGACCGTGCCATGCTCGTGTTTGCATGCAAAGACAGTAAGATCACTTATACAGACATTATATTTGCAAGCTTAATTAAACTCAGTGACTCAAATAGACCCGCAAAGGAACAAAGTGCCTGGTAAAGTCAGGCAGGAGAGGAACAATAGGCAGGAACTATTAGAGATGAAGAAGGATGATCCACACTGTTCTGGGTCATATGGGAGGTGGCAGAAATATGGCAGATGTTGCTTAAGGCAAGAGATTTCTGGATTACACATTTATTGCAAGGAGAGTTGACAAATGCATATGAGACCAAAAGACACAGGAAGTGGCATAGCGCTATTTCCAAAACACTGTACTCATTAAACATTGTTTATAAAATTATTCACTAAATAACATTGCGGAAAATGTTAACAGAGGACAGAAAAACGTGAGTCTTCAACCTGCTCTAGAAAATCAACCTTCCTGGGGTGTTTGGGTACTTCTCCAGTTGTGGCTGGTTGTGTTCCCTGCATTTTCTATCAAATATGCAACCCCCGTTCACCTATATACTTGTGTTACTAATAACCTGCGAGAGTGACTAAACAGGTAATTCTGGTCTTTAAATCTGGCTGAGCCAACTGCCCCGCCGTGACATACAAAACAATATTTTCCTGATTTATATAAATAAACTTCATTCTGTAATTTGGTCACTCAAAGTATTTGATTGTCAGAGAAACCAGAAACCTATTACTCAGCGCTCAACATCCAATTTACAAACCGGATTAGATTACATCGCGGAAGACCACATTATTGATGATTTTGCTTTTTCAATAAATGCATTTATGAATCAAACATTGTTTTATTTTTTTATTATAGTGTATTTGTAACCATTTTATTAAAGCAATAAGCCACTCGAGGTTGTGCATTATTGTGAATAAATCATGGGAAAAAGGTGTAACAGTCCTCTGCTACACTTCATGCCTAACAACACCCCTTTCCCTTATCTGTTTACAATAACAAATGCCCTCTTTGCTTTATTATAAAATGAGTAGTTTCAGTATTGACAATAATTGACACCTCTGTCCGCATCACATTTCTATCAATCCGTGAACCGTGTTAATGTGGATGGACATTATTTTGAATCATGTAAAAATAATTGAAAAATACAGATTAATAGAAATGAGCACTAAGCCGATATCCTGTCACTCAGCAATCAATGTTTACTTTAAAAACTAGACTAGACCACATCTCGAAGGACTAGTATATTAATACTTTTGTTTAAAATAAACACATTCATGAAATTAAACTTTGTTTTTTAATTTTAGTGTTTTTATATCTCTTTTATATGCATCGTGTCTAAAAAACACCCCTTTGTTGTGATTTATTCACAATAATAAATGCCCACCCATGCCTTATTGGGTTACAATATGTCTGTAAGTAGACAAACTCTATGGCAGTTTTCAATATGAATCAGTTACGAAAAGAGTCCACGTATCATTTCATATGGATTTCACAGAACATTCTTCCCAATACCATCCCTAAGGTTGACTTACTCAGCATCTTAAAAAAACTTTTGAAAACACACCTCTTTCACAAAGACTTGCTATAAAAAAAATAATAAAATTTTGATGATACTACAGTGTAACTGGTTGTTCCTAAACTACTGACTTGTGTTGTTATCTCATTTGTGAGGCACTTTGGATAAAAGCCTCTCCTAACTGACTAAAGGTAAATGTAAACAACACAGTAATGAAAGTATGGAGTAGAGTCATGATGACTCTTAGGCCAGTCACCATCTGTCAGTGTAAAATAAAGCCATATCTATAATTACGAGGTCACACATTCTGCTTTAATCTTTCAAACAGAGCGGACTATGTTCTATTGAAAAGCTTTTTTAAGGCGTAACAGTGTGCTGGTTATCTGACTGTTATATTATAACATTTATTTAGTCATAAAAAAGAAAATATTTTTTTTAAAAAACATGCAAAGCATGAATGTTTTTCTTAAACATGAACAGAGCATTTTGTCACGACAACAGGAATAACAACTCATTGGGAGAGAGTAACGGAAAATCGGGGGGGAAACGATTTCCAGGGCAACAAAGACCTGCTCATGCAGCCTGTGCGTGGCCAGCACATGTGACAGCCATCCTAGAAGCAGAGACTCCTCCCTACACAGCACATGGCTTTTAAAATTTAAAAAAAGCTGCAGCTGGGCACAGTACACCAATGTGTTCTTTCACTTTTAAAAAGGATTACACAGCCTAAAACTCAAACCCATGTAATGGAGGGTTTTAAAGCGCTGGCCCCATGCTGGCTCCAAAACAATAGATAGAGGAACAGAAGTTTATGTTTGCTTGTTTTTGTTGTTTTTGCTGGTAGTATGGCCATTATTTGTTTCTTGTTAAAAGAAAAGAACAAATATTTAAATTTATTTTTTTTATTATAAAATTCCATACACAATTCCTTTAATGAATGTAAAAATATACTAACCAAATAAAAAAAAAAAACAGTAGTTTTCATTTGAGTTTCATATGCTGATGATCCCCAATAACCTTAATCCTTATCAGTACAGAGATTTTAGAGAAATGTGCATTTGTGAGCTCAGACAATGTTGGGTAAGAATGTGCAGATATATATATATACTGAAAATAACCAAACCAGGGCGGCACAGTGGCTTAGTGGTTAGCACATTTACCGCTCAGCGCTGGGGATTCCCGGTTTGAGTCCCAATCCAAGTGGAGTTTCCATGTTCTCCCCGTATCTGCATGGGTTTCCTCAGAGTTCTCCAGTTTCCTCCCACACTCCATAACCATGGATTCCAAGTAAATTGACTGCTCTAAGTTGCCCCGTATAGTGTGTGTTTGTGTGTGTGGATGTGTAGGTGAGTGTGTGCCCAGCAATGGATTGGCGCCCTGTCCTAGGTGTGTCTGCTCAGTGCCTGAGACATTCTCCCCTGGAGGAGCATGGGGCACCTTAAGAATTTCATTGTGCCCTGTGCAATGACAATAAAGGCTTCTTATCTTATCTGTAAATGTTATTTATATAGGTACAATCATGTTGAAACAGAACAAGACCTTCCCCAAACATTTACCACAGAGTAAAAGGGCACATATGTGTCTAAAGGTTTATTCTAAACTGAAGTTAATCACAATATGTTAAACCAGTGGTTCTCAACCTTTCTAATGCCGTTACTCCACAATACAGTTCCTCA
>JAOUQT010032749.1:0-11379 GCA_025769995.1 Xyliphius kryptos
TAATTGAATTACTGAAAAAAAGTTATTATTTTTTTATTCTAATTTTATGACCAGTACCTGTATAGTTTTATATAAATTGAGTAATAATTTGGTTTTTAATATTGATGTTATTCTGAAGGCACTGTATCTTATCGCCACAAATGGAACTCCAGAGCTGCAGAATCCCGAGAAGCTGTCATCCATCTTTCGAGATTTCCTTAACCGGTGTTTGGAGATGGATGTGGAAAAAAGAGGTTCTGCCAAAGATCTGCTCCAGGTAGAGCTTCATTTTACAATGAGTGTGAGGTACAGATATCTAATTCTAAATAACCCATTTCCCCCACTCTGGTAACTTGTGATGCCAGCAGACCGTTTTCATTATAACACAGTGTGTCTTTAAAAGACACATCAAATTAGTTTATGTTTTGTCCTAAACTGTTAAAGGTTATTTAATTATAATTAAATTATTACTCTTGCCATAATCATTATCAAACAACAAGTCAAGTGCTGTTCTAATTATTCAGTGTGATTTTGTTTTGATTTTCTTAGCATCAGTTCCTGAAAGTGGCCAAACCGCTTTCGAGCCTCACGCCGCTCATCCTGGCAGCTAAAGAAGCTACAAAGAACAACCGCTAACTTCGCACAAGCACTGCCCCACGATTTCACCTCCGTCCTGTCCCCAGCCGAAGCCCCAACTACCCCCTGGTTCTCTGGGTAGATTTAGTTGATGGGGTCTGGGTGTGTGTGGGTGGGCGTCTGCACCCACACCCATTCCTATAACAATGACATCACTGCCTCTAAAGACTTGGCAGGTGTGGATGTAATGGGAGCATATGGGCGGGTCACTGATTTGTCCTTTTGCTTCAGTGCAGTGCTTTGTGGGTGTGGCCATATGCTTGTATAAATGTTTACTGTATGAATGCAATGAAGTGACTTTTAGTCTCTTTTTTATTGTTTTTTAAAGAAGTTAGCTGCATAAAAAATTGTCTCAGCATCAGTGAGAAAATGAACTTCGATGGTGCAAGCATGTGCACACCAAAATAAATCATTCAAATCAAGAGCTGTTTTGCAGAAAGTTGCAGATGGATGTCATTAATCAGCAAAGAAACATCATGGTTATGAGATTTTATTTATGTTGTAAAATGCTGTTTGATTTTTTTAGTTGTTCTTATTTTCTGTGCATGAAATCATTCATAGTCATTACACTTTTTTTATCTGGATTTTTACAATTTACACTTGGTACGAACAATCAGGATGTATATTTCTGCAATGTGAAGTCATAGAGACTTCATTTGATGTTGTTCCACATGTTTTACTGTAGCGTTGAAATATCTTTTGGCCTTAAACTGTGAGACAGACAGAACGATGACGATGGTACGATCATGCACCCACCCCCCGCCTGCAACCTTACACTTTACTATAATGAATGATGCCAAGTTTTTGTAAAGCCAGTGAGGATGAGCCTGAAACTGTTTATAAAACCTTTTGCTTAATTAAAGTTTCTAATCTGAAGCAGAACAAATGATGTTGATGTTCAAATAGCTTCGTTTACTTCTGCTGTTGCTCTCAGATTAAAATAAATAAATACTCTATAAACCGATGTTGTCACATGACCAGCATGGCTTCATTCCAAGCTTGTTGGAGTCACTGTTGGATAAGGAGGTCTGGCTCACAATCAACATTCTGATTCATCTTAGAGGTATATTAAAAGGTTAAGGCCTGTACTCTGTTGCGTTGCTTCATTTCATTGTTGTTTTTTTTATTTGCGGATCTGCAGCTCTGGGATGAAATAAAACAAGAGTTGAAACATGTTTATCTTAAAGGGCTGGTCTATTATTAGGATGGATGTTTGCATAGTTTTGGATATACAGTGTAATGTAATTCTTTCATCAATTTTTTCATTCTTCATATTTGTCTCTTTTCTGTGCTCCTTTTCTCTTACTGTGTCCCCCATGATGTATGGCAGTTGGAATCTTGCTGATTTGGCTCTACCTGTGTGCCAGGTTGTAAAAAGATGATGAGGGTGAACTGTAGAGCAGTGGAAATAGAAAACTGATGTCACTGAAGCATATGCCATCTTAGCATGTGTTGCAAGATGTACTGCTAAATTTAAATTTAATTATACAGAATTTTAATAGGAATATTATCTTAAAGTATATTTAAATAATAGTAATAATAATAATATCTAATAATATCAGTTTTCAGAAAATGAAACTGCATTGTGTGCACTTTACTATTGCTACTTTTGTTAGTAATGATGATAATATTAATTAAGCATGAAAATAAACCTGAACCATAAAGGAACTGTAGTCAGGTATATAGCAGGATTTGGTTACATTCACCATTGTTTTACAATTTTATTTCAGCACACTATGTACAATAATAAGTATAATTAGCGTTAGCACCTTTAAATATTTAGGATTAAATATTAAAAATAATTGACGATCAGATATTATGCTAGTTATGTAGACCATTAAATAGGTCGTTGTTGGTTTGCACCTACTCAGTAGTGTTGTAATAAGTTGTATTGTTAATGCATAATGTTATATTTCATTAAAATTGACTGGTTATTTGAAAATTCGCTCCACAAATAATTAGATAACATACCTATAAATACCTACCTCAGCCTCCTGCTTTACTTTTACATTAGCAGCATGTTTAGAAGCATGTAACACCACTCATAGTTTTATTTTTCCAATCAAAGACTTGGTCCAATCAGAAAATTTTCTGCAGGAAAGAGTTTAAACTGTCTCGTATACAGATATGGAGTATAATTTTTATACGGAAGTAGATGTATTCGAGCTTGTTTCAAGTAAAGAAATATGTTTTATAGATTTGGACTTAAGATTGTGGGCGTTGCTGTAATCAGACGAGCGCAGTGCGCATGCGCTTCAGCTGCAGGATGCGTTTGTAGTATTTCATCGGAGCACGCGACGCATGCCTTTGTTTTCCGTGAATTTAAGAGATCGACCGATCACTTATTAACACCTAAAAGGTAAATTTACATTTTTTTACATTTCACAACCAAATTTGTGAGCTGCATTGAAAAATATCCATGTTTATGTTTTTCACATCATTACCTAACGTTACAGACATCTCACAAACAGACGCAAACTACCGTTAGGCGATTATAGACCACACGTTTCTCTGTCATAACCTCTATTTATTGTTAAATCACAGCATTATATGTACTTGCCATTTACAGAAAAAAACCTTTGTGTTCGTTTTTCATATTAATGTTGTTTGTCGTTAATTCGCGCTGTTGTGCTCGCGTTGCTGTGTAGGTTCATACACTCACAAGTAACATATGACTTGTACACATTACAAACTGCCTGTTTATTTTAGAGTTAAAGACATAAAACTGTAACACTATGGATTAAACAGCCTTCTCATTAAAACAAATCGCAATTATCCTTATCTCGGTTAATCATTATTCGTACATTATTGTCTTTTGCGAAATCGTTTAACGAGTCTCACACAAAACATCAAGAACTATTTGTTCGAAAACACAGATAAGCAGCTTATGCTGCTCTAAATCGGCTTATTATTTTCCGTACTTTAGCTTTGCATTAATACAGTTACCGAATAATATCTGGCAGTGGTGTTCTTACATTTTAAAACTTTTAATTAAAGTAAGAACCTAATTGTCTGATGTTTAAAGGTGATCAGCATTCTGTAAGTTAATATTTGGATGTTAAATATTTTTGTGTTTTTTCTTTGTCTTTGATTAAAGTTTGTGATCGTATCTCTCTTTTTTTAGTTCCTAATTTTCTGCAGTGTATAAGTTAAGGTTCCTGTCATTAGTTTCTTTTCCTCATCTTGAATTACTAACAACTTTCTATTTACAAGACAATTTTTTGTCAGTAAAATAAAAAAGGAATGTCTTAATTTTTTAAAATCTGTCTCTTTTTCTGCATCTGTTCTGAAGGTCAAGTTGTTAAACCTTAAGGATCTTTAAACAGCCGATTGTTCTACCTCCTTGTCAGAACCCAGTTGAAACAAAGCAGTTCAGATGAGAGCAGGTCCTGTACTCTACAGTTGCTTACTGACTACACTGATGTTTTACCTGATGTTGGGCAAAGATTAGTGTGTTGGCTTTCACACCCGAGTGCTGTGTCAGATGGTTTAAGTCTTATTAGCAGATTTTTGCCTGACCTTTAAACCCATTAAGGTTCTCTGTTCTGGCTGTAAACACCTGTAAACACTTGCTTTAAGCTGATCTAATGTTTAAGTAAAAAAGGGCCTGTTGCTAAAGCTCTTTATAGAATGTAATTTTTTCACCTCACAGCAGGTGAACACTACAGGGATCTGTGTTCTAGTCTTCATGTCCTTCTGTTGAATAAATTATTAGACACTTTGAAGAATAATAGCATCTCATCTAATAAATTGTTAGTGGTCATGTTGCTGCTGCAGTCCGTAAATATAGGTTCTTCCTTTATTACAGATAGTCATGTCCTTTATTTTATACTGTTATTAAATTTTAATTATTATTTCCAATTCCAGTTTACACTAAACACCACAAAAACAATCCCATCTTACCTAGCAATTATTAAAATTAAAATGTAAATATATAATGAACAAAAGCATAAGATAAAATAAATGGACTGAAATATAAAGCCTTCAACTGACATTAATTGTAGATTATGTGCAAAATAGCGTTAACTCTCAAATACAAAAATACAATTTTGAAACTGTAGGTGTGACTGCAGCCTCAGATGTTGATATGATTATAAAATGAAACAAAGCTTCATCACATCAGGCATTGCTTTTTACAATGGTGCGTTGTTACAAAGCAGCAAGCCTAAAGCCCCAAAGAACAAAATGTGTCAGTGAAGTGACTGGCAAGAAAAAACTGTTATGTTTTTCTTAGGTAAAAAACCTTGAGAGGATCAATACTCAGTGGGAGACTCATCTTCCTTGAATGGCCAGGCAGCGCCAAAAGTGTAGTACAGCGTTGTACAGAATGTTTAGAGATAAGGTTTTTTTATTCAGCAATTAAAAAAAAACCTCTATAGGTCCATTGAGTCCATCCTCCAGGAATCCAATGCTTTCAGAACAACAAAAGTTGAGGTTCCGTCCCATAATAGTCATAGCTGCAATGCTTATACAACACCTCAAAAAAAGACAAGAAAAGCAGTTGGCGCTAATAAAGCACAGTAATTATGTAACAGAGTGTAATTGACACATAGTGCATGTTACTTCGGCATGACTGACTAGAGCAGCAGAACTAAAAGGGGCAGATACTGCAGACTTTTTGTTGAGAGGGCTTCCTGGAATAGCATCATTTCAGCGCCACGCACTCTTCTAATGACGAGCTGGGTGAAGAGGTGAAATGCCAGCACAGACTTTCCTAAATCCCCAACCTAACACAGCCATACCCAAGATCAACACATTTATCTACAGGGAATTAATTGAATGCAAAAAGTTTTAATCTACTTAAAGATTGATAGTGATTTAGAACCACAGACCATAACTGGAAGGCAATTCCAAAGTTGAGAAGCCTTCTGGGAGAAAGCTCTTCCACCAGCAGTAACTTTATTAATTCTAGGAACTAAAAGTAGTATAATACTGTGGAGCCTAAAAATGTAGATTTATTTGTTTGGTAATAGAAATTTGTAATCTGAAACCTAACTGGTAACCCGTGTAACTTTGATAACACAGGGCTGATATGATCAGCATTTTAAAAGTTGTAGTTTGTATAATGATTTATCAGAACATCCTGTCAGAAGTGAATTACAATAATCTAACTTGGAGGTTATGAAAGTGTGAATTGGTTTCTGTGCATCTTGTAACAATTGGTCATACAAGTATCCCAACTTGATGGTTCAGGTCAGAACACAGGGTTACACACAGAATCCCTGGAGCAATAAGGGTTATGGGTCTTGCTCAAGAGACCCTTGTAACATGAGAATGTTTAGTGCTGCTGCAACCAGGTTCATACACTCACAACTAACATTAAATGCTTAAAGCATTTAGAATATTCACAATTACTCTATTATTAAAATCAACAAATCAGTTTGCAGCAGTCTGATGTAAACAAACAGATATTGTTTATTATATAAACAGGAACCATGTGACCTCATTAATTTGACTGGTATAAGACCAACTGTTTTTAATACAGTTATGTCTGATTCACATGTTAACAAGGAGAAGATATTTCTTATCTTCGAAATGTTGTGAAGGGGGAAAATGCAATTCTATTAATATTGCTAATGTGTTTAATAAAGGAGAGATCAGAATCAATAATGACATCTAAGTTATTTACAGATGAAATGCATCTGAATAAGGACTTATTAAGGTTTAACACAGTAGTAGAATTGTTGTTTTTGTCCCTAGGTCCAACTATAAGTACCTCAGTTTAATCAGAATTGGGAGTAGGTAGTTTTTTTGACATTTACAGTTTAATATCTTAAATGCAGTCCTCCAGCTTACTGATTGAATGAACATTTGATTCGGCTAAAATGTAAAACTGTACGTCATCTGCATAAGCCTGGAAACTAATTCCATGTTTATGAATAATTGATCCCAGTGGGACCATATATAGGGCAAAAAGGAGTCATCCCGACGAACTAACCATTGTGGAACACCATAGTTTATTTTGCAAGATCAGGACATAGATTTTTTTTTTTTAACACATGTAAGCTGATATCTTTCCGTCAGAATTTAAACCATTCGAGTATAGATCTTGTAATGCCAACAGTATTTTCTAATCTGTCTAGTAAGATGTCATAATCTATAGTTTCAAACTCTGCAGTAAGATCCAATAAGACAAGGAAAGAGATTGGTTATTATCAAAGAATGTTAATAAATCCTTAACTACTTTTGTTAATGCTGTCTCAGTGCTATCGTAAGACCTAAAACCTGGTTGATAAATTTACCTATTGTGTTAGCATGCATAGAGGTTTTGGACACTGTTTCAAAGCATTGTAGCTTTAGACGCAGTGTGATAAGCAGAGAAACACGTATTTAGGTGATGAGTTATTACCTGTATTGTAGAACTGCATTATACTTACGATGTAAACATTCTTATCAGGTCTTCTGGATGGAGTGACAGCTGAGTGTGCCAGAGATCACCTCCTGCAGCACTGCAGCAGTATGACTCCATAGTGACCCATTGGCTGCTCTCCTATCAGCCTGTCCACACTGAAGCTGGGGAGGTTAAAGGTCATCCGGAAGCAGCTGCTTCAGCGCTATGAGCACCAGCCCTTTGTCTCCTGTTTGGCTGGACTCTATGGTTGCCAGTGGAGGCGCTATCAGAGAGCCAGAGCCCAGCCGGGGGAGTGCTGCTGCAACCAGGTTCATACACTTACGATCTAACATTAAAAGCCTGAAGCATTCAGAATATTCACAATTACTCTATTATTAAAATCAACCAATCAGTTTGCAGCAGTCTGATGTAAACAAACAGATATTGTTTAATATATAAACAGGAACTATGTGACCTCATTTAATTTGACAGGTATGAGACCAGCTGTGTTTAATACAGATATGTCTTATTGTCACGTTAACACCAGAGTTTATAGTTTAAACTTTTCTCAGCACCAAAACAATAATGCTCATTATAACATTACCATTACATTTGGTTATTTAAAAGATGCTTTTATTCAAAGTGACTTATCCAAGCACCCCTTAAAACAATGAGGGTTAAGGGCCTTGCTTAGGGACCCACATTGGTAATTTCAGTTAACCAAGTGAATCATCTCACTGATCTGTTCTGTTAATGATTTTAATTTTCAAATATTACTGTTTTAGTTGGAGTTTGTTAGTTTCCTTCTCATCATCATCACCTTTTACCTGACACTGGTCTTCTTGTATTTCTGGAGCGAGGCTCAGAATGATTATGATGATTTTGATTGGTGAGTAAAGACAATTCTGTATTAATTGTTTTACTGATCATCATATTCAGTAAAATTTATGGTTAAGTTGTAACTTAAAAGGTGACTGTTGTGACCTCTAATGTGACCTGAACCATATTTTATATTCTCAGGTTTAACTTTGGGAACATGGGGTTCTGGTTTCCCTGGTCGTTGGTTCTGCTGGTGGTGGCAGCTGGTCTCTTCACCTACATCGCTGTCCTGCTGGTGAGAATGCTGCAGGGCAGTGTTATTCTCTTATCCAGGACGTGTTAATGCTGTAACTAAAGGAACTTTGTCTTGCAGGTGTTGGCTGTGTGTCTTCTGTCTGAGGGACAACGACTTTACCTGCACTGGAGCCACAAGGTACTTTTAATTTTTTTTAATTGTTAGTTCTGTAAAAGAAGTCGGGTATATTGTGCTAGTAATATTTAATTTTCATTTTTATCCCTCAAGATGTCACATAATGATCCTATAATTCATAGGTCGGCAATAAGCGACTGTTACTGATTTTGCATGTGAAGAAAATGAATACTACCAGAGACGTGCTGATTCTTATGTTAATTCAGACGATTTTGCTTGTTTCTCTTTACTAATCAAATTGTTAGAATGCATTGAGGGGCACAGGAGAAGGGCAACTTGAAACTTGGGTGTTTGTTTTGAGGGATTTTGTTTGGCTGACTTGCTTTATGTTACACTGACATCTATGCGCTTTTGGCGTTTGTACAACACTCCCTGGCATATTTGTGACGGTTTTTAAAACAATCCAGTGTGTATGATATTATTTTTTGAAAACAATGTGGGGGAGATATCCGTTTTAATAAATACCTAGCTACGTGTGGATTATGCCTCAGTATCAAAAATGCTCCTTATTTAGTATCTTCATATTCCAAAACAGAAACATAAGTAATGCTTATTTGTTTTATCTGGGTATGAGGGTAAATGAGCAGATTAGCGATGTGTAGAATTAATGCTCAACATGCAAAAACAAATTAAATCAGTGGACACTCCGAGTGCTTAAATCCAAACTAGTCCTTAAAACACGTTGTCTTTCAAATAAAAGACACAGCATCCTATTACTGTGAAAATTAAAAAACACAACTTCTTTTTTAAAAGACCCAATATCCTTGCATCCAAATTAGCATGCTTTGTTTCGTGGGGCTGTCTGGTACAGATACTCGTTACAAATCATCCGTGTCAGCATTGCATTTGTAAAACTGGGAGGATGAAGGTGTATTTCTCTGTCATATTTCAAGAAAGATCCTGTTTTCGCTTTCAACTTTTCTCTTGAGATTTTTATGATGGAGCTTTTTTTTAATTTTTTTATAAATTTTTTCTTAATTGCGCCCCAATGGTCAGTCCACAAATTTCACCCACATCAGTCTTCTTAAATTTCTTGTGCCCTGTGTGTCTGCTTCATCATTTCACGGGCACCTATCATTTTCCATTTTCATTATTCCTGTATACCTATACAGGGCTGCTCCTCTGCTCTGGGCATGTGTGCTCACATTTCTTAGTGTGTGCATATGTGTGTTTCACTGCATGGATGAGTTGGATGTGGAGGACCAATTCCTCTGTGTGTTAAGCACAGTAAGCAAATATATCACTGAATCACAATCACATTTCCTAAAGAGTTTTGGATATGTAATCTGGGTTTTGTGTTGTGTAGATTGGTATCCTGGTGGCGCTCACCTTCTCCATTAGTGCTACAGCTGTACTCTCAGATCTGTGGAGTAAAGAGTGGCACACACTCCTGCTCTCATTTCAGGTAGGTCACATGGTCCAAGTTTTTCTTGCATGTATTAAAAACCCACAAAATTATAAAGTTTTATTTGTATTATATACAGGTCACGGCACCATACCTCCATTTGGGTGGAGTCTCTCTAATGACGGTTCTATCTTGGCCAATAGCCTTACACTTCTTTCGTATGAATAAAAAAGGTGGGTAGTGTACTATAACCTGCTTTAAAGTTGTTTTAATTTCACAAAAAAATTTTACTTGACATGGTCGTCTACTCTTATATTAAATCCACATTAATGTTTGGTCTGTAGATTAATGGGAAAAAAAATGGGCATTCGATATTAGAAGCCTGTCTAAAATGCTGCTCCTTACCTTGTTTTTGTGCTACACCTATTTAACCTGTTTTTAAATGAAGAAAGTAACGGCAACCAGTTCCAACCAGTAAACATAATAAATGACTCTTGAAGGTTCTTGTATTACTTGGAGGAAACCTCACCAGTGATCAAGCCTTTTTCCAAACCATAGAACTGTTTGGTGTGATGGAGCATGTAATTTTACTTTGTTTGGTCTGTTAAACGATATCCTTTTTTGTTATCCCAAAGACAGAAAGTTTTCAAACACATCTTTAAACTGTGTTTGTTGTTGTATTTTAAAGGTGTGAAAAATCATCTATTGTTAAATTAATTAGATGTTGATGAGAGTTTATCAGCACCCATGACATGACATGTCATGTGATAGTGTAATGACGCATCATCTGTCCTTCATGGACCAAGTTTGCTTCCCTCCTGCTTTGTATTCATCTTATTCACTCTCCATCTCTTCTTCTCTGGTTGTCATGGTCACTGAAAGGCTGAGTCATGTATGAGCTCTCACAGTGGCCTTGAAGAGGGGATGAATAAAGGAGCAGAGATAGAGATGAGAAACGCAACCATCTCCTCCTCCTCCTCCTCGCCCCGGCCGTGTCAGACGCTTCACTCTGTACACACACCCACACTATTGTTCATATAACACACTGACGTCTTTCTCTTTCTATATCTCACTCCCACACATCAATATAATCACACTGATGGAATCTTGTCTGCGTTAGTTTACAACCTGCACTGTATTATTATTCTTCATACGCCTCATCTGTATTATTCTGTTTGACCCTGAGAGTCCCTCTGTAAAGTGTTCTGGAGTCTCACTGCTGTTACAATTTACAAATCATTCGGCAAACAAAGGGAATGTGGATCCATAGGTCATTACGTTTTACTCATCATCTTGTAATAAACATTAAAACAATTTTCATCTGGAGAAGTTCAAAAACTATTTTACGGAACATCAATTTTCAGATAAAGTTTTTTTTTTTTAATAATAATTTCTACCTTTGTTTTTGTTCTTTATTAATGACAATTTCAGTACTGTACTTAGACAATTAAAAACTTTTGCTGTGTGTTACAGTAAGACAGGTGCTGCTGCTGGGTTTGTTCTTGGCTCTTCTCTTTGCTCTGTACCTGGTTCCTCTGGGCATGTACTCCCCCTGTCTCAAGGAAGAGGGCACACTTGGCCCTGCGCCCATACTCATAGGACATAGAGGCGCACCTATGGTAGCCTCCACTGCACTGCAGTAAATCAGATTTATTATGCTGTTCGCTGGGACTAAGTTGCTCCTTTGTTCTCAGCTTGCTCCAGAGAACACACACCTGTCCTTTCAGAAAGCTGTAGAAGCTGGTGGAGAGGGTCTGGAGACCGATGTCGCCATCAGGTAACATTGTTTCTTCATCACGTAGTTCCACACACTGCTAGTTAATGAACCTGATAAACTGA
>JAOUQT010032759.1:0-11379 GCA_025769995.1 Xyliphius kryptos
TCACTCTATTGCAGCTGTAAATCACACAGAACTTTACTTCTTCCCTGCAGGCCAATAGTTCCCGCAGCCTGGGGGCGTCGGTCTACTGCGTGGGCGTGAAAGACTTCGACGAGACGCAGGTACGTACTGTTAATACGTCCGGGGGGTGGGGGAGGGGGTACAGTGTCTCCGTATCGTCCTGCCTTCATGACACGCTCATGAAACCCGTAGGTCCCCCCTCAGCAGGTACATGAAAGGTATCTTCCTCAACCACCTACTAAACTTACCCCCCCCCCCCGTGTCCAATCGTCCACCTCGTTTCGACACTGGACAGTCTGCAAGTCCTCCTCATGCTGGTGTAGGTTTACACCAAAAACAGTGCCCCAACAAACACGCAGCCACTTTTACTGTGGCGCCCCCTTGTGGGTTCCCAAGAAAAATGCCATCCTTGAACATAAATAAAACGTATATTTGCAGCCATGTTGTCCTAACGCTCATGAAAACGTTGGTGTTTTTACAGCTGGCCAAAATCGCAGACAGCAAAGACCATGTGTTTCCAGTGAACGATGGGTTTGAGGCTCTACAGAGTGTCATAGACTCGGTAAGAGATTCGGAGATCCATACCATAATATTCCTTATACACACACACATTTCCAATATACCACCATATGAACAACCTCACCAGTTACCAGTTGCTGGAACCTTTCAGAACAGCGGTACTAACATTTTCTGTCTTTGCGGTTAGCGCATTACAGGAAGATGGTCTGCATGTCCTCTCTGTGTCGGTCCACGGTTTCCAGTTCCTTCATCTAAAGACACGAGGCCTTTTTTTTGGCGTCAAACAGTAACCGTGCACCGCGTAGCTTGATAGAGGGCGTGTCGGTGTCTCTTAGATGCGATACGTAGCATCTCCAGGGCAGCAGATCAAAGCCTGTTCATGGAAGCTCTTTCTTTTGAGCGTTTAAAAGGGTTCCTTTAGGTTTTAGCAACCCCACAGAACCGAGCAGCAGCCTGGGTGAGAACCGGTCGTGAAGTGGGTCAGCTGATGACTGTAACTCCGGGAGTGGGGGGAGGGGGGCAGCAGTCAAAGAACATCTGTTGCCAATTAACCGCATGTTAAAAGTGCCTCAGAAAACTTGAGGGAACAAAGAGGAAGACCATCAGGGCACCGAGTTCATCCTGGAAGGGAGTACAGACTCATAATTGAGGTATTCCTCTGGTGGTAGTAAAAGATGGAGTTTGGGATGATGGTGGCACCATGGATGAGTCCTTGCTCCATAAAGCTGTCGCGGTGGAGATGCTTAATCCAAAGTGTTGGTTCCTTCAGAGGTCTTTATGGCTTTCTTCATCTGAGAGGGTGAAGGTTAAAATGTCCTGCGCTTTAATGACCTGGAACCTTTCCTGTTCTCACTCATAAAGACCTGGTTGCTTGTCTAGACGTTTATTGGAGACCCCCACGTAGAGATGCTCGTCAGCCGAGGGGCCTTTCTCTCAGATGGTCCATCTTAATAATGATGCAGAGCTCCAATTTCTCCTGAATTTGTGCTGCTAGTTCACAAAATGGGTTGCCGTTCTTATGACCATGTGATTCCAATGTTCTCCAACAGATCCTGAGGAAGTCCTGCATCGAGATCCTTGCAGCCGAACCATCGAGCATCTGCGCTGGAGGTGAGTTCCTGTATTGTTTTCGATATAAGAGACAACCCCCCCCTCACCCCATATTTTTAAGGTTCTAGCAATGTGGTTCCGTGCCCACCTCCAGCAAGCGTCTGTAGATTGTATTACAAGGTATTAACATATTTTTAAAGGTTGTGGTCATAGTTAAACAATCTCGTATGTTCATTCATTATCTTCCGCATATTCCTTTATGAGGGTCGCGGTGGGGTTCCCCATGCCCATCCTGAGGAGAACATCTCGGGCGCTGGGCACCGAGGACAGGGCGCCAATCCATCACACTCACACACACTATACAGGGCAATTTGTAGCATTCAATTCACCTTCATGTTTTTTAAATGTGGGTGGAAACCAGAGAACCTGGAGGAATCCCATGCAGACACGGGGAGAACATGCAAACTCTCTCTATATATATAAACCATACAAAATCATTTTTAGACAGTCTTTGTGTGCTTTTACATGTATAAAGGTCCTTTTAAAATGTGTTTTAATTGGAATCAAAATCAAATCAAAATAAAAAAAATGGAGTCTAAATTCTTTAATGTAATAAAGAGAAACCTTGTGGGAGAAAGAAAATGCCTCAGTCTGCATCATTTCCGACTGCTTACAGCTGCATGGGAAATCTAGCTGTGTTTTTGTGTGTGCTTTAACACTCTACAGTACTTGCAGGTCCTGTGAGATCACTTCCTTGATGCCTGGCTTGTTTCCGCAGCAGCCAATATTTCCTGCTTTAAACAGGAAGCAGGAAACACATCCCTGTCAAGCAGAGGCCATAAGTCAGAAGTGGGTTCTGTGTCCCTGTGACTGTTCCTATTATAAATGAATCAGGCCCTTTCAGCATTGAGCAGAAATAACAGAGCTGCGAGTTGATTTTGTAGGTTTATCTCTTTATACATTGTGACCATAATAAACTCTAAGAAGAAATACTTAGAAAAATTAACAGTCTTTACGTCAAGATATGAGATTTATATTGTCAATATTTGTAAGGGTTGATGATTTAACCGTAAATAATTTGCCAAAAAACACCAATTTTTTTGGTAATAATAATTTTTGTAGTCTGTATCACAAGTAGGGAGCACGGTGGCTTAGAGGTTAGCAGGTTTGCCTCTCTGGGCTGGGAATCCAGGTTTAAATTTTGTTCTGGGTGGAGTTTCCATGTTTTCCTTGCGTCCACTTGGTTTTCCTCAGGGTTCTCCAGTTTCGTCCCACATTTCAAAAACATGAATTCAAGGTAAATTGGCTGGTCCAAATTTCCTCCATGTAAATTGCCTTTATATGGTGTATGTAAGTGAAAGAATTTAAGATACAAGAGGATATTAGAGGAGCGTCACAAAACATGTCCTTTATAGGCCCCTATGGTACAATGGGACAATCTATTCATTTTGCCTGTTACAGTACCAAAAATATTTTGTTTTTCTTTACAGGTTATTTAGGATGAACTGACAATACAATGTTCCAAACAATTATAAAAACAAATGATGAATTAACAAGTTTCTTATTTTACATCATTTCAAATAACCTGTACTCTGCCAATTATCAATTTACTCATAAAAATCCATCATTTGGCAGTTTAACTGTCTTATTTTATATAATCTATAGTTGTTAAAATTTATTAACATATGTTGCCATCACTGCCATGGTGGCTTAGTGGTTAACACATTCACCTCTCAGCGCTGGGGATTCCCAGCTCGAATCCCAATCTGGGTGGAGTGTTCATGTTCTCCCCATGTCTGTGTGGGTTTCCTTTGGGTTCTCTGGTTTCCTCCCACAGTCAAAAAATATGGATTCAAGGTAAATTGACTGCTTTAAATTACTCTATTGTTTGTGTTTGTAAATGAATAAGTGCCCTGTCCTGGGTGTATTTGCCCAGCGCCCAAGATGTTCTCCCCTGGATGGGCATGGGGAACCCCCCGCGATCCTTGTATGGGATTAAGCGGACAATAATGAATGAATGTTGGTTGCTTAAATGGATCAAAGAATTTAGACACATCTATTGTTAAGGGTTTGAATTTGTTTCACTAAAGGGTAATACTACTTTAGCATTAAGATACATGTGAAAGAATTTGTATACACATTTTGTGACTGTAATACTGAAATAACGCCACTGTTAACGTAATTCCAAAGCAGAAGTTTAGGAATATTGGGAAACCTAAACCAAACCCCTTTTAGCATGAATTGGAATAGTCACAGATTTCCAAATATACACAAAGAGTACAAGAGAAGCGATCATAGTATTTTGGAAAAGCTTGTGTAATTTTTGTAGTCTGTTGTCTGTTGATCGTAAAGCAGTCATCACATGGCTGTGATTCATTGTGAAGCCATTGTGGAGATGTAGAAATGTAGTGAGTGTGTGTGCTTGTAAAGGCGTGCTCACGATCCTGTCCCATCCTGTACGTGCTCGTACTTCCTTTTTAGTAACAACTGTTTCCTGCGTCTGTCAGCAGATTAAGTGAACTTTCCTTGCCGTACTTTGCTTATTGCTCAGCAGTTGTGTAAGAAGGTAGCATGCTGAGGCAGGTTCACTTTGTGCATGCGCGTATGTATGTGTGTCATTTCCCATGTGACCCCACGGAAAATGTGTCATCTGTCAAATGATGTCACTTTTCCCGCTATTGATTTTATCTTTATACACGTATGAAGACACGTTTTTACTCTAACATGAAGAATTACTTTATCTGTGTGAAATCAAAGTAAACAACTGGGTTGTTATTAATTATTTGGGTACTTGTACAGGGTTACTTCTATGCTGTTTGGTCACATAAAAAATACCAATGTAGTCATGGCAAAAAAAAAATTAAAAAGCAGAAACCGTACAGACGGTCTATGAAGCACATTTTATTTACGATTAAATCAATTTTTTTTATTCTTAGCCTGCGGATGTTTTTATGTTAAAAGTTGTGGAACGCACAGTAAAATTAAAATTCCACATTTAGTATCGTATCTCACTTGATTAACTATGTAAAAGCAAATAGTTCAAGGATTCAAGGAGACTATTCTCATTGACCCAGTTTTACCTTATACTAATAAGTTAGAATTTAAATTTAAAAAAAGATATAAATACAATATATATGTGCAATATACACTATAGATATAGCAGCACATGATATCTAAATATAGCAGCATATAAAATTTAGCAGAAACTATGGTTTCTCTAGAGTGATTCCCCATGCCCCATCTTGGGAAATGTTTCAGGTACTGAGCAGATACAACCAGGCCAGGGTGTCAATCCATCAGTGAGCACTCACTCACTCACTCAGACACACGTTAGATTGGCCAATTCAGAGAAACCATACCAATTTGGATATTTGAGCCTGGATCACCAGTGCTGAGAAGCTGCTAAACATCATGCCATCATGCCGCCTTGAAATCATATATTTAATAATTTATCTTTAACTTTTGCTCATATTTTGACAGAGTCCTGGAAATAAGGGATCGTTATTCAAGGATTTATGTACAAAATCAAACTTTCAACCTTTTTTTATGTTCACCAAGTAAACTATGTTTGGTGTCAAAAGAGACTATGAGTAATCAGTTGTAATCTTTTTTACCATATGCTTTATTTATTCATTATCTTCCACTTAATCCTCTACTAGGGTCGCGGGAAGTTCCCCATGCCCATCCAGGGGAGAACGTTTCGGGTGCTGGGCAGATATACCGAGATAGGGTGCAAATCCATTGCTGGGCTCACACTCACACATACACACTTACACTGACTATGGGAAAATTTAGAGCAGTCAATTTACCTTACACGTTTTTGGATTGTGGAAGGAAACCGGGGAAACTTTACCAGATTGGGATTCAAACTGGGAATCCCAAGTGCTGAGAGGCAAATGTGCTATCCACTTAGCCACCGTGCCACATATCATATGCTTGGTATTTCCATTTTTATTTTTCATCCAAATAGGGCCAAAGATTTTACAACATAGTTGAAATAATTACTCACTTGTTACCACGTTACACCTTAATAGCTTTGTTGAACATGAAGATTATCTATATTTTATGGGTGTTATTTTAAAGAAAAGGCTTTGGCTGGTTACACTCCTGTGGGATTTCTCATGAAATATTAAAACCTGTAGCTCATAAAACTTTCACTATAAACAGATAATACAAGTGCAGACTACACCTGATGAAAATTGATAGTCAGTAATAAAATCACAGTTTATTGCTGAAACATTTGTTTCTATCGAATGCCTCAGCTGCATAACAGACAGGTATACAAGTGGCATGTGAAAGCTCAGAACTGGATCCTCACAGAGCCTCCGCTGCTGAAAGTGCAAGTACACTATAACAGCAGCTACGTAACTGCGTGAGAGTAAGGGTGAGCATTTGGCCGCAACCACATGGTAAGTTGAAGCTGTTTCCACATAGTGTGAATGTGGCTTTTGTTGTGGGCAGTGCTCAATGGGTTCAGCTGCTTTCTCTCATCGGTAATATAGTATATGATCTAGTTTGCCGCTTACATGACGGCTTGGCCTTTGAGGTACGTTGACCCAATTGTTGTGGTTGTAAGAGCAGCACACACACACCAGGGAATGGTATTTGGTTTATGTGGGTGCTCACCCTTTTTTAATTTCTGCAAACATTCTTCTTGTTGTTTTTGTAGCGGTTAGGGTTTTACAGGGTTGGGTTGCCGGCCCGATGCCCAACCCTTATCCTTTCTCATCTGTGCTTTGGACCACCAATGGTGGAGTAAGTCAGATAATGGCAGAGTTTGTGAACTCTATGGCCTAAGCATGGGGAAATATGTTTGAGGCTAAGCAACGGAAGGACAGAGCAGTTCACATATCTGGGCAGTGGTATTTCCCAGAATGGTCCAGCGGAGGTGGACATAAAATACCAGATTGCAAAGGCGGCAAAGAAAGTTTCAGAATTTCATCTTCATCACCACATATTGCTTTTTATTTCAATCTATTTTGGATGTATTAAGATCTATTTTGGTCTCATCCATCCAAAAGATAACAACCTTTTGGTTTGTAAATGTGCACAAGGGTGATCTTGAGCAATTAATTTGGAAAAAGATCAGTTTTCTTTATTTAACCCTGTCATAAACACCATTGTTCATTGTTGGACTCATAAAGTTGTTGAGAAGTATAAGTCAGAATTGGTTTACAAAAAATATCCAAATCTTTAATGGTCCACAAGAATAATAGTAAATACAACATCATTAAATGGAAAATAACATTGTACCACAATAAATCTGCCCAGAAGGTACTGCTAACCACAACCCACAAACAGGGCATAAGAGAGGCAACACAGAGGCCAAAGGTAACACCCAAAGAGCTTCAGAGTTCCACAGCAAAGAAAGTTAGTACACAATAAACCCTACACTTTCTCAAGTTGGGCTTTATGGATAAGTGTCCTAAAAAAACATACAACTTAAAAGTGGAAAATGGAGAGTGGATAAATAAAAAAAATTGGAAGACTCCCTAAATGTCTGGAAGAAGTTGCTTTGGTCAGGTAATTGTAAAATTAAATTTTTATGTCTAGAACAATCCCAACACATCTTATCACCCCATAAATAACCCCACAGTGAAACATAGGGATGGCAGCATCATGCTGTGTATCTTTCTCAGGAGCAGGGCACGAGAATCTGATCAGATTTGAGGGAAAGATGAATGGTGCTTAGTACAGGAATATTCTTGAGCAAGCCGTTTTCAGTTATTGAAGACTGAGACTTTCAGCAGTACAATGACCCTAAATATAATGCCTAAGCAGCACTCAAGTAGTTTAAGGCAATTTAAATCTGTTGGAATGGGCTTGAAGATATGTGGTCAGATTTAAAGATTGCTGATTATCAGTGGAAACCATCCGATTTGGAGAAGCCGAAGCAGTTTTTCTCTGAGAAATTGGCAAGCATTACCACATCTAAAGAGTAATCCATAGCAACTTGCAGCTTTAATTGCCAGAGTAAGTTGACTCCATAAAGTACTAACAATAGGGGGTTGTATAGTTAATGCTCAGTAAAATTCTGTTCTGTTTTTTTGTATTTGTTATTTGCTCCAAAACTGAATTTACATCTTCAAAGCTGTAGGTGTGTTCTGTAAATGAATTGATGCAAACCCATTCCATTAGCTATGTATTAAAATTATGGTTTATATACAATTTGTGCATTGTAGGTATTGCTTAAACTCCCAAAATGTTTCATTTTTTAATTCTTAGAATAGATTATTTTGATTTATAATGCAGTTCGGCCCCTGCATTACAACAATGTTCATGTAAAGCCTTATTAGGAGGCTACACTTAGACTGTATGGACTAATTACTAATTTGAATGAAGCAGTAAAGTGACGCAGACTGAAAACAGTGTACAGTAAGTCTGAGTGTTTCAGACTTACTCGCAGACTCTGAGTCATTCTTTTAGTGTTTAGTGCTTTTGCTGATTTATCTGACTTTAATACATTCCAGAGCTGTTTGCTGGCTCACACACGCAATACTGGACAAATTCCAACAAAATTCCTTAGAATCTTTCTCACTCAAACACACACAACCGGGGCCAAAGGGGATACTGAAAGAGAGAGAGAGATGTATGACAATACTGCATTATTTCCAAAGCTTCATTTCTTATGAACCTTAACTAAAAGAATTATTTTTAATGTTGTGACTACCAAATTAAATTCTGTTTATTAACCTAAGTTAATTTATTTCTCGAAACACACTTGCAAAAACAAACCACTAGTTTTTTAATTGTATTTAATAACAAAATACTATTAGTTTAACGAATATTCTGTAATTAAAGTGTCTACAGTAATATTAGTTACTCTTTGAATTGGTAATATTTTATAATTTAAAAAATGATTTAATTCTTCATATTTTTATTCCTGCACAAATATTGAATCAGTTTCTAATCCCACATCTTTTACCATACAATGTCAAAATTTGGCATTATCGTAGGACACATTTTTGGAGCAATATGGCATACCGTTTTTTGTTTTTTTTTCCCCTAAAGGAATCCAATGAAAGTATTTCATCAGTTTTTCTTTTGAATTTCAAACAACTTTATACCTCTTCTTTGCTTTTTTGTCTTTTTTTTTTTGTTATTTTAGCTAGTTCTATATTTTCTAAGCCAAATGTAATAATAATAATAATAATAATAATAATACATTACATGTGGTCAATTATCAAATGCTTTTATCTTAAGCGACATACAAATGAGAAAACAACATGTCAGTAGTTGGGATTGGTAGGTAGACATATAAGATGTAATACATAAGCCTTATCAATTCCACTGTATATATAGGACATACAAGAGAATGGAGAATATTTTGGTACTTTCTGTATTTCTTGCTAAGAACGATAATTAATATTCACTTTTTTGCACGCCAAAGGAGTGTCAATTTTAATTAGGATGTGCAATCACTCCAATGCCAGACCATTGGATTTATCCTATGTTTTTGTCTTTCAGTCTCGTCTGGTCCGCGAGATTTTTGAGTTGTAATTGTCTAATTGGTTTTCAATAGTGTCTACATCTGTGATTAAAGTCACATGTGTCACATGTGTTCCTCCAATTTAAACCTGCCTTACCTTCATGTCTGCATTCGAGCCTCAATTTAAGTCAGTCCTGTTTGTCTCTGCGTGTCTGTGTATTCTCCACGGTGTTCCTTGCATTAAAAACAAACAGGTTCGCATGAGATGTTCAACCAATGTCAAGAATAAGAAATTGTATGATTAAGTGTAGATGTGTGGCTTGTAGAATTTCAGCCATGTAGTTTTAAACACATTATAAATAATTATACAGACATGAAGAATATTGTGACTGCAATATACTATTACAATTACAGCAATGATTTATACAAAAATGTTTTGAGTCTTTAAAACTTTTGCATTCATAAGGGTCATCTCACGTATAATTTGCATCTTGGCCATAATAAATATGTAAAGAGGTTTAATTAATGTGACAAACACGCTGACTAGAGTTCAGTTGTAAAGCCTCAATGGAAGGTTTTCACAAAGCTTACTCTACTTCACTTTTCTGTGGGGGTTGGCACTTGCTGTTTCATCAATGTGCAACTACAAACACCCAAACCCAGGGGGAAAACCCAGAACCTGCCCTCCCTCGCTCACCCATTCCATTATTCTCAGTCTATCAGCAGCCCCAAAGATTTGATACTTTTTTGGTCCATCTAGCTAGTGGCTTGCTGCATGGAAAATACCAACTATTAAAGATCACTGCCAAGGGCACTGTTGATCTGCTCACAAAACAGCAACAGAATCAATGCCAAGCAAAAAAATAAAATTCCTGTCTCTTATTAATTATTTTTGCTTAGGAGGACACGACATTGCCGAAAACACTTTTTAGTTGTTAAGTTGATGCAAACCAACGCTTAGAACTCAAATACAAAGCCTTGGTTCTCAAAATGCCCAGGCATATTGCTACACCATCAAGCCTGTCCACGCTTTACCATCGTGTGTACTGTGCTCATCACCACAACCTACAACAGAAAAGACAACCACACATGGGGTTCTCCAGTGGGTAAAACACAAAGAGAAGGAAAGAGAAAAAGGCAAAGAATAAGATAGAAATTAGAAAAAATTGCAGCACCTATGGTCTTCAAGTTGCATCTAATGGTTTTTAACCCAAATTATTACCCAGATTATACCCACCTGCAGAACCTATTGTTATCTATCTTTGAAAGCTGACTATGTCTGTTGAAGAACTTCTCCTGGACCGTCTTTTGTTCTCCTATCGCTAATCAGATGGGCAGGTAAAAACAGCAGTTCCTCAAGTGTTAGGTTGGAAGTGACATTTGGACTTTAGCTGCCACGCCGGCTTTCAAAGCTTAACGTGCCAGCGTGGTGGCTTGGAGGCATGACTTAATGCTGTATATCCAGCTTGACATACATACTGCTGCCATTGTTTTTCTATGGATCAAGTTCAAGTACTTTACTTATATAGTGCTTTTTACAGCAGTACATTGTCACAAAGTGTCTTATATCATTGTCTTCAATGATATAAGCCTGACCCCCCAAAGAGTAAGCTGAAGCGACAGTGGAAAGAAAACATTCCATGATATATTTTTTAAGATGAAACCTTGGGAGGACCAAGGCTCAGCAGCGGACTTATCCTCCTTGAGCAGATGGGCAGCATCAACAGTATAGGGCAGCCATGTACAGATTGTGTAGTGATCAGGTGTCCATACTGAACAGGTGTTCATATTAGAAAAACTATATAAGTGAAGTGAGTCCAACCTGCAGGACTACAACGCTACCGGTCCAACAGAAATCCAGGCTACAACCGGTAATCGACGTAGCAGCGGTGCTCCAGCTTCCCTATTGTTTTAAAATTAAGCAACAGTATAACAAGATACTAATTTTTTGGCTGTCATTTATCTTTATCCTCAGAAACAGACACAGATAAGCAACAGGTGAAGTTTGTTACTCTACCTGCTTTCATGGCTTTGTCATTGTCACCCAATATGGACTGGAGAGTATTTCTTATATAAGCACAGGAACAAACTTTCTTGACATAAATACATTATATGTACTATGCCTACTGATTGCTCTGTCGTTCTGCTATGTTCCTGTCCCATATCTTTTTCACATACACGCACTGCACACAGATCATTAGGGAATCTATGGCAGCTGTGTGGATTACCTTTAATTACCATCCATTGCCTCAGTTCCACATTTCCCCTGTGGCATCACTTCACCATCACCCCACCAGCCACATTATGATGTGTTGCAAAATGGTGTACTTTTGGGACGGGGGGTGGGGTTGGTTTGCTCGAAC
>JAOUQT010032775.1:0-11379 GCA_025769995.1 Xyliphius kryptos
GATGTATTATGAAAATTATGAGAAATAAATCAACAAATCTGAACTTTTTGTTTGTCTTTATCTACTTTTAGTGCTTATGTGACCTGACCTGTGTGATGATATTCTAGGTAAAATTTATGCAGAAATATAAAAAATTCACAAACTTCCAAAAACCATTGTAGTGCATATCAAAAAGAAAGGCTTATACACTATATAACCAAATGTATTTGCTTGCCTGTCTTCCCTTCTAGCGATAACAGCGTCAACTCTTCTGGGAAGGCTTTCCACAAGGTTTTGGTGTGTGTTATAGAAATTACACACAGAAAGAAACACATTTGTCAGATTAGACTCTGATATTGGATGAGAAGGACTGGCTCCACTCTAATTCATTCCAAAGTTGTTCTATCTGGTTCTTTTGTGCACTGGTGAGCAGTCATGTTGGAACAGGATTGGCTATACCCAAACTGTTCCTATGAATTTAGGAGCATGAACAATTCCAAAATCTATTATTATGATAAATCATTGAGGGTTTCTTTCAGATCAATTAAGGGGCCGACACAAACTCCTGAAAAACAACCCCATGCCATTATACCCTCCAAAAGTTATACATTGCACAATAAGTTAATACAAGTACCATTCTCCTGGCAACTGCCAGACCAAGACACATCTATCAGATTTGTGATTTGTCACTCCAACTGACATGTCAATGAACTCCTGAATTCAATTATTTGGATGAGTGAGTCAATATTTTTGAGTAGAAACTTATGCAGAAATGTAATAAATACACAAACTTCCAAACACCACTGTGTATTTAGAAATAGAAAGGGTTATACACTAGATTACAACAGCTTCAACTCTTCTGGGAAGGCTTTCCTCAAGGTTTAGGTGTGTGTTATAGAAATTGTTAACCATTTATCAAGAAACACATTTGTCAGGTTAGACAATTTTAGACGAGAAGATCTGGTTCTGCTCTGATTCATCCCAAAGATGTTCAATTGGTTTTAGGTCAGGACAGTTGTTCCACACCAAACTCACTAATCCATGTCTTTAGGGACCTTTCTTTGTGCCATACCCAACCTTTTCCTACAAATTTGGGAGTATGAAAATTTTCTAAATCTCCTGGTATGATAAAGCATTAAGCATTTTTTTTCACCGGTAGCTAAGGGGCCGACCATAACACCTGAAAAACAATTCTCCGACAAACTTTATACTTGGCACATTAACTTAGTACCCTTCTTCTCGCAATTGCCAAACAAAGACTCGTCTATTAGATTGCCAGATGATCAGAGGACAAGGCAAGACCACCTGATTATAATAGGTGATTTAATACTTTTGGCAATCAAACCTATCTTCTGGAAAATTTGGTTTATGGTGTAGAAGAAAAGAAAGATTGAGCAGATGATTTCAAAAAATAGAACAAGTGTAGGCAGAAAAGTACAGTAGAGGTGATCTGAAAGTAAACATAATGTATTTATGCTTTTGTTGTTGGATCAAACTTTAAAATATGAAGAAATCTCAGTGCTTACATTGGCAAAAATGGAGATGTGGATCTGGTACTTTACAGTATGCATTGTTTACAGGTCAAGAAACATGCGAGCAAAGGACATGATGTTATTTTCTGCATGGCAGCAAAAGAGGAGATATATGGATGTGGTCAATGCAGACATGTAGGTAACTGGTGTGAAAGCAGAAGATGCAGAGGATAGAGTGAGGTGGAAAAGATTGACTCTCTGTGGTGACCCCTGATAAATGGAAAGGCATAGGGAAGGGGAAAAATTGTAGAGCTTCAGGTCAAGCTTGCAAACTGATTTTATTAATGAAACATTAATCAAAGCAATTTAGGATTTTATTACAATCTGTTAATTTCACATGCTGCAAGGTTAAACTTTTACCCTCAGGCTTCTCCCAGGATTATAATGTATACGACATGTAATTTAGCAGTTTTCAACCCTTTTTTGTCCTTGTTACAATCTTCATTTATTATTGAATTCCAGGTTCCTAAATGCTGATCAGGTTTCAGCTCTAACTCTACGAAGAGAAAAAAAAACAAATTGACTTTGCGTGTTCAATACCGTCTAGACCTCACAGGAACTCTATCCATCATCTATGCTTTTAGTGCGTTGAACGTCACCTCTCTGTCCTCTCTTATAGAAATACCACATCCTGCTAATCCTGACGGATGGTGTAGTGACCGACATGGCGGACACGAGGGAGGCTATTGTTCGAGCCTCCTACCAGCCGCTCTCCATCATCATCGTGGGGGTAGGGAACGCTGACTTCACTGACATGCAGATCCTGGATGGAGATGACGGTGTTCTGCGCTCTCCTAAAGGAGAACCAGTTCTGAGGGACATTGTACAATTTGTTCCCTTCAGAGACTTTAAAACTGTAAGTTTCTAATCTTAGATCTTGGATCCCCCAAGCACTGTATTTAATATCAAGACAAATTGAAGCCATTTTTTAATATAATTCTGACACTCACCCTCTTCAGACCTGTCCTCTGTTGCACTCCTGAAAATATATTGAGCTCACTTTAACTCACACAGAGCAGAAGAAGCCTTTCCCAATTTTCAACAACCCCCCTTTTAGAAAAAAACAAACATTTAGAACATTGGCAAAAACTTAACTTTCATTTATTTTCTATATGTGCTTTCTTCTAGATTTAGGGTCATGGGAAAGCTGGCGCGAGGGCAGGAACAACCCTACACACTGCGCCAATCCATCATACACAAACATTCACACACTAACATAAATTAACCTGTCATAAATGTCTTTGGAATGCGGGAAGAAATAGAAAACCATGCGAACCAGGGAAGAACATGCAAACTCCGCGCAGAAATGTCCCTAGTCATCCCACCCTGACCTTGAACCCAGGATCTTCTTGCTGGGAGGCTACAGCACTATCCACTGCACCACCGTGCCCCCAGAACTTAAAAGTTATAACACTTGGGCAGGCCATATGCCCTTATCCCATCTTGTGATTTTCAATACAGAGGCATGCCTGTATGTGATGCAATGCTGTCTAAGGGCCTAGTATGGCACCCAGTATAGTTTTCTGGCCTTGACCCTTACACACAGAGATTCTTCCAGATTCTCTGAATCTTTTGGATGATATTATGCACTGTAGATGATGATATGTTCAAACTCTTTGCAATTTTACACTGTCAAAATCCTTTCTGATATTGCTTCACTATTTGTCAGTGCAGAATTAGGAGGATTGGTGATTCTCTCCCCATCTCTACTTCTGAGAGCCACCGCCACTCCAAGAGTATAACCACTCTTATAAGAGTATAAGAGTATAACTCCGCCACTCTTTTTATAACCAATGAGTTGACCTAATGAGTTGCAATTTTCCAGCCTCTTATTGCCCTGTCCCAACTTTTTTGAGATAAGCTTTAAATGCTTCTTAACCTTAGTCTTGTATGGATGAGACTCAAACTAAAAGCAAGTTTGTTCTCAATTTATAGAATTTTGCGGATAAAAATACACTGAAAGGTCACTGGATAAAAACACCTGGATAAAAACACCTGGATAAAAACTGTTTAGTCCAACTTTTTTTTTTGTAATAGTTCAATTATTAATTCATTCATTTTCTTCCGCTTAATTCATACAGGGTTGCGAGCCAGCCGCTGCTCATCGGGCAACTCTGGGCACACCATTCATAGTGCTGTCTCCAGAGTCAAAAAGGCAATTCTACTAAGTCTTGATTAGCAGCAAGGGTTGGGAGAGAGGCTCTATGATTAATTTTTAAACCAACCATACTGACAATGAAAAATGTTTCCAATTTTATTATTTATATTATTTATATTTAATATTTAACCGGCCATTACAATTTATGGGCAGCAACAGTGGGTATCACTGCTTCTTCATAGCAAAAAGGTCCTGGGTTCCATTCCCGTCTGGTGTGTCCTGTGTTCTTTCTGTGTGGTGATTGCTTGTTTTCCCTTTGTCCATGTGAGTTTACTTCGGGTGCTCCGGGATCCTCACACAGTCCCACAGTTCTATAAGTGAGTGTGTTTGTATAATGGATTGGTGCGCTTTCTAGGGTTCTTTCTGCCTTGCCCCATGTAGCCTGCTGGGCATCAGCTTCCCCACGAACCTAACTAAGGTGTAGATAAATTATTTATTAAATCAATCAAATGAATAACATGCACTGTGATTAATTAATTACAATTAATCTCATATAGTGAATATAAGTGTTAATAATGCTGGGTCAAAGGGCAAAAAGAAAGATATTTCAGCAGCATTATAAATTGTTTCTGATTAATGAATTGAAATGACAGCATTAATGTGACGGCCCTAGTCAATTACTTTTTATTTATTTGTTTTATGTTACAAATCCAGCTACATGATTGGTGGACTTGATGATACTGAGCATCAAATTCTGAGTGTGTGTTTTTTTCCAGGCGTCTCCTGCTGCGCTGGCAAAATGCGTCTTGGCCGAAGTTCCCAAGCAGGTCGTCGAGTACTTCAGTCATAAGGCTATTCCTCCAATGAATCCTGTTTTAGACTCGACACCCACCTCCATTGCCAACACCCCAGATTAGCACCATGATTGTGCCCGATTCCTCAGCTTCACACCTTAGAGTGCGAGATCCAAGATCCACACCATCAGCAACACCCCAAGTACTACATTGCTATTCTGTCTCCTGCTTTATCTACAGTATACTTAGACAGAAGAAAGATTAGTTCTCGATTAGTTGGCATCGTTCCCGCATCCTCATTATTTGTGCAGGAGTCTTTGTTTACAATCCGTCCCACCACGCTTTTAGAACTCTGACCCCCCTGCCAGCTCTTTGCAACTTCTCCTCCAGTTCTTAAATCATATGTGTGTTTTTTTATTTAATCCTGTGCCTTGCAGGACCCTTCAGTGTTTGCTCTGCCTGCCTGCCCACTGGTCCTAACTTCTTCGCCCAGAATTCTTATCCTCAAAGGCTTCTCGCTGACCTTTCAACACCCTGCTTTTAGCATCAACTGACAGTATTATGTGCGAGGAAAACATACGGCCATGAATATCACTTGAAATTGAATTATAAAGGTATCAACACAGATGGCTGGTTGCGATTATTATTGAGACTTAAAGCGTGGGCAAAAAAACAGGAGCACAGTAAAAAGATAATGCACTTGCTATTAGTCAGATCTGATGTTTAAACATGAATATAGCGAGTGATTTATTATTAACTCTTATTGGACATTTCACATCATTTTTAATTTATTATATTCTGCATGCACTCTTTTGTTTAGGTCTATTAGGTCCAATATACTGTAGACTGCTTATTCTAAACAAGATTAATTGCTAAATTTACATTTGTTTAAATGGATCTGTTCTGGGATTTTCCTGCCCTTCCATGTGACTACCCAACACCTCTCCCATTGAGCCAGCCTCAATTAAAACCTATTCGTTCGTCATTAATTAAGTTGTATATGCCTTGCTAGGTGCCCAAATCCTTTTAGCTTCCCTGAAACAATCAGACTAACTATTGGCTGACAGGGAATTAATAAATAACTTTGGCCTGGGTTGACCTGTGCCCTGTTAGAACTAGTGTTACAGCTTCAATCAAAAATCTAGGGCATCTGTTTAATCACCCAAATGGCGCTATGATTGGCTGCATAAATCTACAGTCTAGTCTGGAAAGAAATCAGTCGCAGACACATTTCCCAGTTTATTCGTTTAATTCTATGTCATTTACTAAGGATAATTTGTTACAATCCTGAGCTTAGTTCTACACAAAAAATATATAGCCTACTATATAATAAGCCAACAGACTGTCAGGAAGCAGAACGCAAAAATTCTTATGTGTTTTTAGTCTTGATTGAAAAAATTGTAGGTTAACTACATAATTATACTCACTAGCCACTTTATCAGGTACATATGCTCAATTGCTTGTCCACATCTAATCCATCACATTGACACAAATCAAGGCATTTAGGCATGTAGAGGTGGTCAAGTTCAAGCAGGGAGCATCAAAATGAGGATGAATTTAAAACGTGACTCTGAACATGGTTGTTGGTTCCATCTCTAAGATTTATAGAAAATGGTCAGAAAAAGAGAAATTATCCAGTTAGGGGCAGTTGTGTGGACGAAAATGCCTTGTGAATGGGCAGACTGGTTTGAGATGATAGAAAGGCAACAGAAACTCAAATATCCACTCGCTGCAAACAAGGACTGTCGAAAGAATTCTCAATTGAAAGTCTGCTACGAGGAATTACGTGGTTTTGAAGGCAAAAGGGGGTCCAACCTTTTTCTAGCAAGGTGTACCTAATGAAGTGTCCAGTGAGTAAATATCGTGTGGATTTGAATGTATCTTCACATAAACTGTTTCTTATTTATATTGAAATTAGGAATGTAAACATGTCTAATCTGATAGATATAAGCAAAATTATTAATCCAGTACGAATCTATAAGAAACTAAATTGATTAGAGTTGTAATATTAGAAAATAATTGCTCTGGCAAGTCTAAAATCTCCAGGATGTAACCATGGAGTTATTGTAAGTTTTAATTTTTGTACCTATTGAGCAAGCCGGGTGGTGGCCGTGGCAGGGAAAAACTCCCTGAGTTTCCCCATAAGGGAATCCCATTGTCATTTGTGTGATAACAGATTAAACAGGCTGTGAAGGTGTGAATATGTAACGGGTTAAACAGGCAGTTGGAAAAGTCTGAAACTGTGTGTAATAGTGAAGGTGTGAATATGTAACGGGAAATACGCCCAGATTTTCATTCTCAGCAAGGACCAGGCTTGACCAAGGCTTTCACTAGAAGTAGAACTTCCTGGTGAATCTGGCAGGTCCAAGACATGGGTCAGGATCATCCCGACTCTGTCAGGAGAAGCATGTGCAGCTTGATAGTAATGAGAAAGAGAGAAAGAGAAAATAAAAATTGACAGAGAATGAGAAGACTGTGCAAGTTTGGTTTACATTAACAGTTATCAAATGCAGCAATCCTTTCTCTTCCTTATGCATGTTGATATACGAGGCTGAGTCAAAAATGATCCACACTCTGGTTGTCAAATATATTTATAAAGAATTTCAGTAAGACTAATACACAATCTTTACCATCTCTCAATAACGTTTTTAAATATGTGAATATACTATATAAGCGTAATTACAAATTGTATAAACACAACCCAAGTGCAGATAATTAATGACTCAAACTTGTATGTGTTTCAGAAGGGAGAAATGTTTCGGCTGCAACTGTATGAAGAAAGAATCATCATTGGGAATTGAAAATGAAGGGTCTGGGAATAGAATGAGTTTAGAGTACAGGGCTTCAGTTTGGGTCAGAGGTCAAGCTGAGCTGATTGTTGTATTTAATTGGTAGATTACTCTATGCATGTTAATGAGTGAGGACGTGGTGGCTGAAGAGGGAAGTACTTATACAACTTTTACAAGTTATACTAAAGATAGAAAGAACCTGACAGAGATAATACAGTAGAAAGTTTTATACATGCAGGTTCGCTCGAAAGAGGCCCCAAATATTCTGTTATGGTGAAAGAAAAAGATACCATACAGCAAAATAATTGCCATACATCTGACCCTGGAAGTGATTTCTGTTTTCCACCAGACACATTTGGGCATGTTTCCATTAGACTTATGCAAAAGCTCTATTTTGATATGAAATGTTGGTAAAGCTACATTTATAATATATCAGAAGTGCAGATAATATTTGGCTTACCCTCTTATATTTTGATCTCATATTGTCACGTTCAATATTGTGCAATGTCTTTGAAACAATTTACATAATTTAATTTTTCTTGATAGTTAATAAGACAATAAAGTAAGCTTGTTTGCAAGAGACTATATACTGCAACCATGCGCAGACTTTCCCGTGGCTGAAATTTTACTGACTGTTACAAAGCACTGACACTGGAGATTCCTTCCTTACACAAAATGTTACCATGTCAACTATCAATAATTGGTGTATTGATTGGATAATGGTTGTGTGTGGGCGTATTTACACAGTTTGTGTTTATGTGTACACAGATTGTGTGTGTGTGTGTGTGTGGGTCTCTAAATTCTTAACTGTCACTCACTCCTGTTAATATGCACCTGTTTGTAGAAAACACAGTTTGCATGTATGTACACTTTGGAAAACCTTTAACTTATCACTTCAGTGAAAAGACCATATGTGAGAGCACCCCTTGCCGATCGTTCTAACCAGAATTTGTTATGACAGGTTGAACACATAAAAATTTAGGAACATTAATTCTCATTGCCATGAAATTAACATATGAACTATACGCCTGATGCCAATAAAATCCTCATACCTAAAATAATATCTCAAATGTTAGTATCTTTTAAGACTTCAGAAAGGATAAATATGTCTACCATTTAAGATTTTTAATGGTGGTTCTAGCTGGAAGAATATGGATGTTACAAAATATTGGACAGAGAAAAACTAAATTAAATGGATAAATCACTCTAGAGTAGAGATAAAATCACCCACTGTAGCTGCCTCAATATAAATAATTGGAGTGAAAATAAAAAAAGAGAGTGATAAAGAGAAGTATGAGTAAAATCTGTCTTTTATTTGACTTGACAGGCCCTGGTGGCCCTAGGTCTGAGCCTTACATCTGTAGCTCGAAAAAAGACGGAGATACGGCAGTTTGAAAAACTCCCCCGTTCATTCTGATGGGAAATGTAAGATTTCTAAACTATAATTTTAAAACTATCTAACCAACATCAATAACAGGGCTTGCAATGATTATCTATAAAACGGTGTTTGAATCGAGTCTGTATGTTAAGCAGTTCGGGCCGTATTAATTGCGTAAATGTGCTTAAGAAGAATAAGATGGGATAGGAATAACAATAGAGTGCTATTTCAAGCACTTTAATCATCAGTCTTAGGATTATGTGTAGTGTCCATTACATGAGGTCTTTTGGATGAGCTATCACCATGGAAACATATTCACATCTACAGGCTCAAGCTTTGTTCAGAGAACTACAATATGTGTTAAGTCGTTCGTATTGTTATACGCATGTCTGTACATTAGTCTTTTTTATTTCATCTTTCTGCAACAATTTTGTCGTATTATGCTGTTTAATTTTTGATGGCAGTGTTAGGTTATATATAACAAGCCAGGTAGAAAACAGCTACATTTGGCTTAACTGAAAAGGTTGTGAGAATGATGACCCCCTTGCTGACCATTATCATGTAAATGATGTGAAAACTGATGAAGCATTGCCCGAGTGAGAACAGTTTAAAACACAAAATGTATATATTGTATATAATCAGGATCTGTTTTAGATCCGTTTTTGACAACCTGGACCCTGCTTCTCAAATGAGACTTTACAATAAGAGTTTCCAAACAATTCTTCACAACTCAAATAGACATTAGTCAAAAGATAAGATTGTTTGAGAGATGAGAAAAGACAGCTATATCTACATAATACAATTTAAATGGAGTGATAGAATAAGCATTTTCGATGAGATTCAGTGAAAAACATCAAGAGAAAAACAGTTTTACTGCTGTACACTATTTTGTACATTATGTCTTAGAGCTCTCTGAGACATCACACAGTCTAACTTCTCCCATAGGATTGTATCATGTGATATTTGAAGACTGATAAAAAGTAAGCAAAGATTGCGATCAGTCTGTCATTTTTCATGGTGTAACATTTCATGTTTGCAGCTCAAAATGACAGAGGCACAGAAGTTTATAATCAGTCCCAAAAGTTTTATTTAATAAAAATAAATAAAAATATATTAGTTCATTTACTCATTATCCCATTAGTTTAGTTAGGGTCACAGGGAAGCTGGTGCCCACCCAGCAACTCTGGGCACAGGGGCAGGAACAACTGTAGTCAGCGTGCCAGTCATTCATAGGGCACGCACACACACAATCACACACTAACAGGCAATTTAGAGATACCATTTAACCTATCATGCATGTATTTGGAATGCAGGAGGAAACCGGAGAAAACCCACGCGAACATGGGGAGAACATGCAAACTCCACGCAGAAATGTCCAGGGGGGGCACAGTGGTGCAATGGGTGGCACTTCTGACTCACAGAAAAACAAAATCCTGGGAATCCTTTCTGTGTGGAGTTGCATATTCTCCATTTCCATGTTGGTTTCCTCCGGGTGCTCGCATGCATTAAGCAGTATGGTGTCTCAATTACCCTTAGCTTGTGAAGGAATATGTGTGTGGAAGGGTGAGGTTCTTCCTTCCTTATGCTCTGTGGCTGGGTTCCCTGTGACCCTGAATGAATAAATGAATGAATGAATGAATGAATGAAAGTTTTAATTTTTAATGATTAATGCATATTTTAATCAAATTAACATGTAATACAACTGGCTAATACAGTAACACTAACATCCAGGCTTTTTGGAGAAATCTATTTAGCTTAAAAAGTACAAGCACTTCAACTGAATTCTTAAGTTAAACATCATAGTAAAACTGTCTTTTAAAAAGGTAGAAATGCTTTCACTTTATATTCACCAGTGCAGTTAAAGAAGGAGGAAAAATCATGCCTGTTTTTCTTCCTGAAGGTTATATATCTTTCAAGCTCATATGGTACTTCATGAATTTAGTAAGTGTCAAATATGAATTTGTTCATTTTTATTACTGAATTAAAATTTGAATGAATGAAGTAGGCAGAGTCTGGGTTAGGTTTGTTTTATGCAAACAAGTATATGTAGGAAGCCAGTGCAGTTTAACAGAAACTCAATACATTTCGCGAATATAATCCTGAAGACTGAACACTATGAACTAGGCAAGGCTCAAGATAACTACATATTTTAAAACACACAATACAAGGCAAGGCAAAAACTTAAATCCATCTTAAATCTCTGAAAAAAAAAACAATACCCTGAAGAAGGAGTTTACAAATTAGTGCAATTTCCAATTAAATAATAGTCCGTTATCCCAATGAGAACCTGATTTTAGGTTATGAGGAAACACATATGGTAAGACCTGGGGCAGGTGGGCCCCCTGGTAGAGGCTGAAGAGCAGACAGGCTCTCTGGTGAAAGCTCAAGAGCAGACCAGCCCATTAGTGGATGCTTAAGAGCAGATGGCCCCCTGGTGAAGGCTCAAGAGTGGACAGTCCTACTGGTGGAGGCTAAAGAGCAGGTTGGCCCCTGGTGGAGGCTAAAGAACAGACTGGCCCCCTGGTGAAGGCTGAAGAGAAGACGGGCACACTGGTGGAGGCCAAAGAGCAGGCAGGCACCCTGGTAAAGGCTGACAAGCAGGTGGGCCCCCTGGTGTTGGCCGAAGCATGCAGACTCCATGGTGAAGGCAGAAGTGTCTGAAGTCTCCCTGGTGTTGGCTGAAGAGCAGGTGAGCCCCCTAGTAGAGCCTGAAGAGGATAACATAGAAGCAGAGTTAGAGACAGTTAGAGGATGGAGCACAACAGAAAATTACACCTGACTGTATTGTACTTCTGATTGATAACACTAG
>JAOUQT010032793.1:0-21709 GCA_025769995.1 Xyliphius kryptos
CCTTAGTGGAAGATTAAGCAGAAAATATGAGATTTGTTTATATTAAAATTGACTATTAGCATTTTGCAATATTCTTTAAAAAAAAAAACACCGGTCCCCAACCAGATAAGGGGTCCCCCCAAAGCTAAGATAAGCCTTTTTATTTTAAAATTGCATTTTACAGCAAACATCATTTAAGATAACATTAATGATAATTATATGGCTAACAATAAAATAAGTAAAAATTTATTCAATACTCAGCCCAATGTGCACTTGCTAACAGCAAAATGCTGGTAGGCCGGCTCAGGGCTTTCACTGAACTGTTACATAAACCAGAATTAATAATACTAGTAGTATTTGTGTGTTGCTGTGTACTTACTTTATCAAATATTTTGCATAGACTAACAATGCAAAGCATTCTGATCACACTCGAATAAATCTAATAACACCGCCTGAGCCAACAGCCACTTCATAATAGCCATTAACACTTTATTAGAGAATCTGTGAAAGAGTCTTTCTCTGGGGTGCAGTGCTGCATACTTATTAAAGATGGTCAGAGAAATGAGAGCATCACACTCTGCATGAGCCTGTGTGTGCAAAATTAACAGCATGTTAAGACAGATTATCATATCTTGCTTTCGTTTGTGTCTCTGAAGAGACACAGATACTTTGATACGAATATGTTAATTGAGGAATAATAGTATAAATAAATTTTCATTCATAGTAAAGAGGATGAAGAAGTGAAGCTGCGGCCAGAGTTCAAGGTGATTCAGATTTTGGTCGATCGGCTTTATAAAGGACAACAAGTGCTCAACGAGGTCAGGATATTATGTGCATTCTGAAATCACTTGCAGAAACCTGAAATTATTTTATTGTTTTCGTATAAAACTGGTGCAGCTTGTTATATCATGATGCATTATCTTTTACCATAGGTTAACAAAGCGATTGAAATGTGTTCAGAAATGCACAATATCAAAAGTGCAATATATGAACACAAAAGAAAGATGGAAGCTATTAGTGAGGAGTATCAAATACAAGTGAGTAAATTATTATACTGTGCAATGTTCCATATTATTACACCACTTAGTGTGAAATATTTAAATTCCAGAACTAAAAATATGTTTACCATCCACTGTGCAATATCTAAAATGATAAATAATAGTTTACTACAGTGCAATATGTAAAATTATCAATATTGTTTACAATGTGCGATTTCTGTTTAAATTAAATGATCACTGTAATACACATTCCCTGTATATAACACCTTTCATTTTTTTAATTAAACTTTCGTAAATGTGTATAGTGCTCCAGATTTTTTTTATTAATATACAGTAGTACATGGAAGGAGTTGTTTTTAATCTCATTATACTCTTTGTGTACAGTGACAGTAAAGGCTTTATTATTGTTCTATTCTAAATATATTCTATTGACATCATCTGACATCACCCACAATTATTACTGCATTCAAAGTAGTTTGCATGCGATTTTTTAGAAAATAAGCATGGGGCGGCATGGTGACTTAGTGGTTAGCACGTTTGCCTCTCAGTGCTGGGGATTCCCGGTTTAAATCCGATCTAGGTAGAGTTTCCATGTTCTTCCCGTGTTCGTGTGGGTTTCCACTGGGTTCTCCAGTTTCCTCCCACAGTCCAAAAACATGGATTCAAGGTAAATTGAATGCGCTAAATTGCCCCGTGTAGTCTGTGTGAGTGAATGTGCCCAGCGATGTATTGGCTCCCTGTCCTGGATGTATTTGCCCAGCGCCCGAAACGTTCTCCTGTGGATCGGCATGGAAACCCCACCATGACCCTAGTAGATGAATAAGCAGAAGATAATGAATGAATAAATGAATGAATATTTAATAATTTGTTTAGGAAAATAATAATTTTAAGGTACATTTCTGTTCATGTTTAGGGTAGCAGCACTAAAGGATATTTCCTGCAAAAGACACTGCAGTTTCTAGAATGTTATTTCTACTTGATTGTGTTCAAAGCTTACCTTCATGATCAGGTACTGTAAGGTGCATTGGTATATAAGATTGGGTAATTTGCCATGTTTATTCTTCATCTCTACCTTTTTCACCACTGGTCTACTCCTTTTTTATCCACTTTGCATTACCCTTTTCTTTGTGCAGACACTTTTACACATTCTTCTGAATTCCTCTGAATTTGCCCTGTAGTATCCCCAGATGTTTGCCCAGAGCTTCAGCCAGTGGATGTGCATGAATGCATGGATCTATAGGCTGCTGGGCAGTATGAATCGCTCTGAGCTTGCAACTCCAGCAAACCTCATCACAAATGGAACCAGGATACTGGTAAGAAGTTTATAAACTCATATGAGGCTTTGTTGAATTCCCAGTTTTAATCCATTCCTGGCACGGGCCTCTATGTTGGACTATAACAGAGGCAATTCATGTTCAAAAATAGTATCTCTCAACAATTTGTGTCACATAAATATAGATAGGCGGCCAGGTGGTGTAGTGGTTAGCACGTCCGCAACTCAGCCCTGGGTGATCCAGGTTCAAATTCCAATCTGGGTGGAGTTACCGTGTTCTCACTGTGGTCCCATGGGTTATCTCCAGGTTTTTCAGTTTCCTTCCATTGTCTTAAAACAAGGTTAATTGGCTGCTCTAAATTGCCCCTTATGTAATGTCTGTGTAAGTAAGTGTGTGCCCAGTGATGGACTGGCGCTTGTCCTGAGTACATCTGCCCTTTGGCCAAAATGTTCTCACTTGGATGAGAAAGAGAAACCCTCCTACGACCCTTGTTTAAGATTAAGTCATCAAGATAGTGGCATTAGATGAGAAATCTACAGAAAGCTGGACATTCTTTTGAAATAAACCATATTCAGGTTTGATTTAAAATTGATAACCTGCATCAACCGTTTAAAATTTACTTCACAATAAAGACCTTCTCTTTGTTTTATTTTTCCTTGTGGATGTCCAACTTTTATGACACTCAATTCAACACAAATAAAATTGATTATTATATTTACAGCTTTTTATAATGTTTCTTGAAAGGTTGCCAATGAATATTTTGCCCCCGATGTTCTGGGTTCTGCCAAAGAACTGAAAGTTGCAAACTTCAGAAGAGTTCTCAAGACAGCGGTTTATGGCATGGCCCAACCTAATTCTGAGGTGAAGCAAGTTTTGACTCTAATTTCATGTTTTTAAACTGATTTATAATATAACATGTAAGTCTGTTTCAGGCTGTATCTGCAGTTTTACGCTACCTGACAAATGAACGCCGGAAACATTCCAGCATGCTGTGGGTGAATCTGCAGGAAGAGTTGGTCCTAGAAGGAAATGGACAGATGTTTACTCCTCGAGAACCAGACTGCCTGGACGAACCAATCCCGGTGTTTGTGCAAAAACAACAGGAACTTGAGGTACTAATTTAGAAAAACAACACCAACAAAAACAAATCCTCATTAAATGTTGATTATTTGAACACAAAATAACAATTGAAAAAAAGAAAAGGTCCTTTTCTATCGCCATCAAAGCTAATGCCAAAAGTTGAGTTGTATATCTGTCCTCTTCTTTTGGTGTTTTTACCCTGTCATTATTCAGGGGTCGCCACTGCGATGAACTCACATTATGAGCTTGGCCAAGTGTTTTACATCAGATGCCCTACCTGACACAACCCTTACCCTCCTTACCATTAAGGGGGACTATTTAGAGCAGCCAGTTCACCTTAAATCAATGTTTTTGGACTGTGGGAGGAAACCAGAGAGCCTGGAGAAAACCCACACAGACACAGGGAGAACATGGTAACTCCACCCAGATCAGTTTTCAAACTGGAAATCACCAGCGCTGAGAGGTGAACGTGCACTTAGCCACGCGGCCCCTTAAGTTGCATTTCTTTTATAAGTTTAAATTTGTTGAAAATGTCTTCTCATGGGGCGGCACAGTGGCTTAGTGGTTAGCACATTCACCTCTCGAATACCCTTCGAATCCTAATCTGGGTAGAGTTTCCATGTTCTCCCCGTGTCCTCCAAGTTCTCTGGTTTCCACCCACAGTCCAAAAACATGGATTAAAGATATATGGAATTCTCTAATTTATCCCATATAGTTTGTGTGTATGTGTGTGTGAGTGCCCAGCGATAGATTAACGCCCTGTCCTGGGTGTTATTTGCCCAACCGCCTGAAACGTTCTATCCTGGATAGGCAGGTTAGTTCTCCTGATATGAAGAATTTAAAATATGATGAGTTGAAACAACAGGTTGATCTATAATTATGTATTAAATGCACCTGGCAGGCAAAATTCATTCTGAAGGTCTAGGCTGAAATATGTAAAACCTGGCAACCAATGATACTAAAATGTTATTTGTTAAATTATTTATTAGGAAAATACAGGTCTGGAAGTGGCACAAATGATGGAAATGGTATAAAACGAAGCAGACAAAGAATTTGCAATTATTTCATAAGTATTCATGGACAAAATAGTATTAACAGGAGTCTGTGATTCAGAGTCTGATTGGTAAAGACATGTTTGATTAATTTGTTAGTCAAAGTGGCATAAGATGGTTGAATGCCAAAGATAGCAGGAATTGAAACTGTCTTTAATGTGTTTGTCATATCTGCTCCTTACCCCCTGCACTAACCATTATGCAGAAAAACAGCTTTAATTAATATTTTTCCCCAGACGCTGGAGCTGGCATTGAAGGAGGAAATTCTCAGGTGTGAAAATTGGCTCGAAGTCATTTTGGAGAAGGAAAAGCAGATGCGAATGCTAAAAAGCTGTCATACTGTTCAAGAAATCTTTGCCCAGCAAGAAAGCCTTTACCCTAAACTTTCTTATCAACGCATTCCTCTCTCTGAATGTGGTGCTCCAAAAGAAGAGGTATCTTAGCATTCTATTTAATATCACTGTAATATGATATTTAATAGCTTATTAATGTCATGTCAATTAAATCATAAGAAAAATGTCATAATGAAGTCTAAATAGTTGTATTTAATATTGCTATTCTGTAGTTCTTTGACCAGCTTTTGGAGGCCATGAAGTGCAGTTTTGCCAAGGACCCAGGCTCAGCATATATCTTTAACTGCTGTGATGGCAAAGATCGAACAACCACTGCCATGGTTGTTGCCACACTTACACTCTGGCATTTCAATGTAGGTCACTTTGTAAATTAATTGTGCATCAATACTCTTTATTTTGACTCTTGGGCAGTAGTATTAAATATTTGAAGTATGTATAGTATGAGTGGGGGATTGTGTAATTGTTGTGACCTCAATGGCCATTATTAATGTCCAATATTAATAACATTTGCTTAATTTTTTAGAATCAGTATATAAAAATTTTAAATTAAAGTTAATTGACACGTTTTATTGCAGATACTGAAGAACACATACTTTATTACTGTAAAATTGCCTAGACAGTCTAAACATCATCATGCTTTTTTTCTGTAGTGGCAGTCAAATACATAATATAAAAAGCGTGAGCTTTTCTTTGGAGATGTATATATTTTTGGTAGACTCTTAAGTTACAGCTCCTTTGTTTTTTAATTTAGACTACCTTGTAATAACTCAAATGATCAGAAAAAGACTGCATTTGTAAGGGCTGAGGACTTTTTAGTTTCGTTTTATGGTTTTCCAGGTCTTGTCCTGTCTGCGCCTCTCATTTGTTAATTGGTCCTTGTTTAAGTTAATTGTCTTGTCATTATAGTCAGCTGTGTTTATTCCGTCACGTGTCTCACCTGCCCATTATTTAAGTGCCTTTCCCTTGTTAGTCTTTGTCTTAGCGTCATATGAGTTACTCCATTTCTGTGTGTGCTTTGTTCCACGGTGTCTCTGCAATTAAAACCTCCTTCTTTTGGACTTTTATACTTTTTTGCACAACAGTTATGGTTTCGGATCCGTGACAGCATTCATATTTTAATTGGATTTTAAATAATTAATTAATTACACAGATAAAGGCTGTCATGGTCACAATTTCCATGTCAGCAGATTAAAAGAAAATTCTGAGCAATTTATAATTCAGTGATTTTTTTTTTTGTACCAGTATCAGCATCAAAATAATTTTTTTTTTTTTTAAAAATCAGGTACCCTCGCCATGGATTTTAGGGACATATCTCGCCTCTAAATAGTGCATAATGGGTGTATAAATACATTCCTTTAGCATTAACTGCTTTGCTACTGTATGATTTTTTTACACTCTCAATGTAGAATAAATTCTTTTAGTAATTAAATAAATGCATTATTAGGTTATTAACAAAATCCTTTAAAAGCAGTTTTCTAATTATTAAATTGTGCATGTAAAACACAATGATTATAACCTGCAGGGCTTTCCAGAATTTGTGGATGAAGAAATTGTGAGTGTACCAGATGCAAAATACACCAAGGGTGAATTTGAGGCAAGTTTACTTTTATTTTTAGTGCAGTTCTTGTAGAAATTAGAAATGGTTTTAATAGCACATAAAGCTTAGCAGTCTGTGTGTGCATGTTCAGATGGTGATGCAGGTGGTCAGACTGCTACCGAATGGCTACCATATGAAAAAGGAAGTGGACATGGCCCTAGACATCATCAGTGAGACAATGACTCCCATGCATTACCATTCACGGGAGATTATTATCTGCTCATATAAACAGGTGAATACATATGTATTTTATTTCTGGATGTTTGTGACTGTAATAGTTTATCCTCAGACCAGCCCATTTAGCACCAACAAACAAACAGCCTTTAAAATCATTTAAACCACCTTTCCTTTTTTGGTTAACACTTAATGTCATGTAATGTAGTGTCACAATATTTTTCGTGTAGCCAAGTCTTTTTAAAGGACTTTTTTAAAACATAATTTTTTTAAAGAAATAATCAGTGGGTACTTCTATTACAGATCAAAACCGCTAAATCAGAGGCAGAATTGCATCAGTTACGCCTGAGAAGCCTGCAGTACCTGGAGCGCTACATTTACCTAATCCTTTTCAACACGTATCTTCACCTGGAAAAGAAAGACTCCTGGAGACGACCCTTTAGTCTGTGGATGCTCCAGGTGAGGGCAGACATTTTAAAAAACTCATTTAAAAAAATCATTAGAACCTTAAGATCTTTCCTTTCTGATCTGTCTGGTTTAGGCAATTCCAAGATAGATACATAACTCTTAAAATCCTTTCTGGCCTTTGCAGGTGGCAGCCAGGGCTGGTATCTATGGGATTCTTAACCAGCTCGGCTTTCCTGAGTTTGAGGCCCCTCAGAATTCTTTGCTGGCCAGTTTGCGCTACCGCTGGCAACAACACAATACCTATTCAGTGCCAATCCGTGGAGAATTCATCTAATGGAATGTTCAGCTTTGTGGAGAAAAAGGGCAGGTAGAATATTTTGTAACCAGTTTTACAAATACATTACCTTTATGTGTTTTTTACTGTTCACAAATGTGCCTAAAGAATACGTACAACTAAAACTAGTTACATTTTGTAAATATAATTGTGATAAAAAAGTTTGCCAACATTCTTAAAGTTAACACATGCTCTATAGAAAACATAATAATGATTTTTTACTACAGAACTTTTTAATTTGTTACTGATTGGGCAAAAAGCCACATTTTATGTATTTATTTCCATACCTTAAAGTTTTAAAGTAATTAAATAAGCTTTAAAGTAATTAAATAATGTGCATCTAAATACAGTATGTACAGCTGTTGTTCATTGAGAATGTGTTGACTTATTTTCATTTTGAAAATCAATAAAACCTTTGTCTAATAGTGTGTTTGTGGATTGTACTATGTGTAGCTTGAGAGAGACTTAAAATACAATTACAGATATTATAGTATGTCTCACACATTAAGTATTGCTGTTGGCCCTGCATAGACCAACCCACAAGGGTTCCTGCTCATACTGCCTCACAATAACCTACAAATACCCATCTTTACATATGTGCTTTTTAGGATGCCAGGTGAATATATTCAAGTGATCTATTTTGCCTACTGTAGTTACATACAGAGGAATGTGTCCTCCATATTTAACCTATCCGTGCAGAGAATCACATACAGTATATATACACACTGAGACAAATATGTTTGGATGAAGGCCCGTAATTTGTCATAAATCTGGCAAAAACAGAGTTACTTATATTCCCAGTTAAACCCTCAATTCATCATGATCTGACCCTCCAAATGGCTTCACAATCTCTCCAACTGACTCGGTCCATAATCTTGGTTTCTCAATTGACAATCATCTTAAACTTTCAGATCAGATTCATTCTGTATAACATCAGGAAAATCAGACCTTTCTCAACAGAACAGGCTACTCAGCTGCTGGTCCAAGCCCTCATCCTATCACGACTATTGAAATGCTCTGCTTGCCGTTCTCCCAATTTCAACAATCAGGCCTCTACAGTTGGTTCAAAACTTCGCAGCATGACTCGTGTTCAACCAACCAAACCGAACTCATGTCATTTCATTACTCATCTCTCTTCATTGGCTTCGTGTAGCAGCTCGCATTCAGTACAAGGTACTGATTCTGGCTTACAGGACAGTCTCTAGATCTGCCCCCTCTTACCCTCAATCCATCCTTACTAAATACTTCGACTCGGTCACTGCGCTCTAGTGATGTTGCCTGGTGATTCCAATGTAATGAGGCGCAAATTCTTACTCCATTTCCTTCACCACTGCTAAATGGTGGAACAACCTTCCCAACACCATCCGTAAGGCTGAGTCACTCAGCATTTTTAAAAAACTCACCTTTTCCACAGACACTTGCCATATTTTTTTATTTTAAAAAGGTAGATAGAGTAATGTGAAGGGTTGATGGTACTACAGTTTAGCTGTTTTTTTTCCTAAACTACTGACTTTTGGTGTTATCTCATTTGTAACTGCATTGAGCAGTCCTGATAGCTGCCTTGCCCAAGGGAACTTCAGCCATAGTTCTTGACCAGGAATCGAACCAGGGACATTTAGGTCACAAGGCTGGTTAACCACAAGCCTATGACCAAACAGGTTACTATTGTAAATAGAATTAATGTCACTATTTATTTTTATCCTTAAAGATGATCAACCACTTTACAATTAAAATAAGTATAAAAAATTTAATCTTTATCTCACACTATTATCAGTTCATTATTATGTATACCAAGCTGACATTCTAGTATCTGAACCAGTATGTACTATTTACTAATTAATTTAAGTGAACAAGAAAATGAGAGCAACAGAACCTTAGTAAAAAAAAATAGGACTTTGTTCTTTTTATTGTTTTTAATTAGAGCTTTGATTAAGTAGATTATTACACATATTTGAATTGTCCTTGTGGAGAGCTGTTTCTTCTCCAGGAATAATCCATTTTTGTTTCTTGCGTTGAACAGTTTTCCATTTATACTGATCAGGTACTTTTGTGGTCATTGACACTCTGTAAAGGTAAAATGTTACTGTTTCACATAATTATAACCTTAATATAGCTGTATAATAAAAAGTCTAATGCAAAATCCCCATATCATGTGCTCAAAAAGTTGTAAACTCTTTGCAATGTAAAGAGTCCCCAAATAAATAAATGATATATAATGTATTAAGTTAAATTATGTATTTAATAACAGCTTATAATATATGTAAATGGAAAAGGTATGTGAATATTTCCATTATCTGGTATCTAATATGACATTGTAGCCTTGTTAACTGTTTCAGTTGATATTGTCTTCCTTTGATTGATATACAATCTGCCTGATTATAAGTTGGTGAAACTTTATACATAATGCAGCCTGATGAACATCAGAAACTTTTTTAATGGCAATTCTGACTTTGGCAGATGATTGGTTTTTAAAATACAATAGGGTGTCCACTTACATCTGATGGCACTTGTCATCACATTGACTAAAACATACTGTAAAAACCTTTTTTTAACCTTGAAAGTTAAAGGCTAGACATTAACATACACATGCCACTGTTTCATTGGCTTATTTTTCTCAATAAATTAACAAGTACATACAATTTTTTTCTCATTTTGTTTAATGTGTTACTTTGTATATGCTTTTGAGATTGTACTGTAATCTGGCAATACCTTAGAGCATATTAATAGAAAGGGTTTACAAACTGTCAAGCACGATTGTAATTATATGAATGTTTAGCATCATAAAATTAGTTACATATTTGTATCATTTGAATAATGAACATTATTACATTATTAGATTGTCTGGTAATTTTACAACCTTTAACTTATATTTAAGGTATAGTTTCATGGTATTGTACCTGTACAGCAGTGGATCTCGAATGAGTTGCAGACAGTATTGCACAGGCATTTTAGAGAAGTTGACAGTGGTGTCAACTCTAATCAAAGAGTCTACCTCAGCCAGTGTTTCAGCTTTTATATTCATCAGCGGAGAATCTATTTCTGCTCTAGAACTGACAACTAGTGAGAACCTGTGAAAGGCACATGTTTTCATTAAAAAAAAACCAAATCGTATCAATTGTTAATTAGGAAATATTTTTGAAAAAGCAGTTTTTCCTAAATAAGGTTACTGGTGGTCCTTAAAGTTAAATGTAAAAAAAAATCCTAGTCTAAAACAGGCACACACATCCACAAACACACTTAAAAGTCAATTAAGTACTTTTATTTCATCTGACTTGTTAGGAAATTGTATGAAAACTTGCAAACGTCACACTTAAATGAACATTGATGCACAGGCTCCTTTTTCCCCGAGCCAGTGTGTAAATTATGTAAAATTACAAAAATGTTATGTGAAGTGAAATTCTACATACTTGGTATTGACAGAGGTTTTTGACTCCTGGCTAAATAAGCTGAAAGCCACATCTGCAGACACATCTAGAGAAAGTCCACCATGGAAAAATCCTTGAATTTGTAACCCAGACTGAAGAATTATTGTCTATTAAAGGTAAAAAAAAACAAAAACAATAATGGTTACCAAAATTCGGCTTTTTTTGTAGAAACTTTGTAAGTTCATTATGCAGGTTTATGGTACACTTATACAAATTATATTAAAGAAACATAACAGGACAGCATGTGTTATACAGGTAAGAAAAACAAATCTTGTAGAAATAAAATTGTTAAACATGGAATCGCTTGCCTGTCTGTGATTAAGTACAAGAATATTTCCTGAAAGAATCTTCATTGGCCCTTCATCTGAAGAAAAGTACTTGCTCATTAAATCAGCATAACCCTGAAAGAAAACAATGGGCTGCATGTGTACACCAAGAAACATAGCAGACATTCCTGCCATAAACTCCTCTTCTTCCTCTCCTTTAGCTGGCTCACTCCCCATTAATGAATCAAGACCTGTAGTTTGTAATGAGGCCTGAAAAGCAAAATAAGGTGTCAACATATCTTTGTATTCTGATTTTTAAAAAAATGACAAAGACTGTAACTGTTACTCAGGTTTGCTTACTATTGAGCACATGCTTATGACCTATAACAATAATCTAAATGTTGAGATGTGAAAGAGAAGAAATGAAATGCATCGTCAAATCAGCTTCAACATTCGTTTATGTGGATATGTGAACATATAGGCATCACAATCTACATTTACATTAAGTCATTTAGCAGGCACTTTTATCCAAAGTGACTAAGAAATGAGAGAACAACACAAGTCAGTAGTTGAGGAGAAACCAGCTACCTATATATATATTATACCAAGTGCTTGTGGAAGAGATTTGTTTCTGATGTTTCTTAAAAACATGGACTGTGTTGGGAAGATCATAGTAAATGAGTGTATTTCGGAAAGCTGGATTAAAGGAGAGATGTTCTGTAAGTCAATTTCTTGTACTGAATTTAAGCAGTTCAGAGAGCAAATGAAGAAGGATGAGTCGTAGAGTGACCTACAGTGAGTTTGCTTGGGCTGGTTGAGCACAAGTTGGACTGCAGAGTTTTGAACCCGCTGTAGAGGCCTGACTGTGGAAGCTGGAAGACCGGCAAAGCACTTAAATAGTTGAGCCATGCTCATTCAGGGGAAAATGTCTCGGGCGCTGGGCAAATACACCCAGGACAGGGTACCAATCTATTGGTAGGCACACACTCACACACACACGTGAATCGATGAATCCATGTTTTTGGACTGTGGAAGGAAATGCCCGTGGACACTGGGAGAACATGGAAACTCCACCCATATTGGGATTCGAACCAGGAATCCCCAGCACTGAGAGGCGAAAGTGCTAACCATAAGCCACCTTGACGCCCACAGTATACAGAATTGTGACAGGATAGTCTGCCGTAATCTGGTTTATTAATGCTCTATAAACATCAGCATTTCATGAAAATTTAAAATGGAATTAGTTGTAATAATTAAATGTTACTTAGGATAGACATTTTGTTGAGTATCAGTTTATTACTTTATTCCTGAGCATCGGTTGTGTAAGGCAGCGGAATTCTAAGGTTAGAACTGTGAAATGTAGCATTAAATGATGTAATTAATTTTAAATAAAAAAATCATTTTAATTACTAACAGTGAGCTGTAAAGTTTTCTTTATTATTATAAATTTTATACCTGCAGCAAATGCAGTCGTCTTCCTTTGGATTGTGTGTAGATATGACTGTTACTTTGCTTTAACATTCCCGATTCAGAGAATAGAAAATCAAAGTCATATGATGGAACTACATTTTTCTTTTCTGTAAAGCATAAAAAAGTGATGTCCAGTGCACTGAGCCAAACCATTTTTATAAAAAAAAACAAGTGAATATTAAAAAAAAGAATAAATAATGCCATACTGAAACTCCAAAGGTTTAGGTTAAACATGAAAAGTGTACTACCTGTCATGAGTCCTGCATAGGATGATGAATAGCCAACTCGTGCCAAATGGAAGTAATTATTTAGCTTTGGATCTTTCAAGACACCAAGAATTACATTCCTATAAAGAATGTTGTTTTAATAAAATTTGTTAAATTACCGAAGTGTTAGTTGCAGTCAGTGTTTGGTAATACATCTGATAACAAAATCATAATTTACAGAAAAGCATCTGATTTGGTGGCAATGTCTGAATTATAAATGTCTGACTTAGACTTAAAGTCATTAGAGTGTGGCTGTGACATGTAATAACTGCTTTAACTATTGTATCTTTAGACTACTATTTTTATATAGATTAAGAATAAAAATAAGGAGTCTTACTTCCAAGTACTTTTTATATCTACTTTACTATTTATAATCACTACTATAAAGGTTTTTTCCAATAATTTACTTACAGGGCAAAGAAATCTTGTATATTTTGGTAAATCTTTGTATATTTCTAGGTAATAACCCAGTTGCAGTTAATAGTTAGAGAGGAGCAGGTATGTATACTTGTTAAATAATTTCAAATGGTCGGTCCGCTTCTTCCCTTGCTTGCCCAGCTTACAGACATGTATTTTTTTATCAAAGAATTTAACAATCACATTTCAGCATTTTTGGTTGTTTTCAACCTAGGTTTTCAGAATGAATTTTGGTGGCCTAGAAGCAGTAAATAACTGAAGAGCAACCCGTTGCTTTAACCAATCAGATTTTAAACCCAGAGCCTGATAGAAGGCTAACGCTATGTCAGAGTATTCACGTCCTCTGATTGTAGAGTGCTTTAGATGAACAGACATTTTCAGCCAATTACGTAAAGCCTATTACAGAAATACAACTCAACCTTTTCAGCTTCTATGGCAATAGAAAAGGTCTTCCTAATGGACTAATAAACTTTCTTTAAAGAAAAAAATAATCAGGATGTAATCAGGATTTTTGGTGAGTGGTATTTTTCGAAATAAGGTTATGAGGTTATTGTTGGAGGAGAGGATTTTTTTAATATGTAAAGGATTTAATAACAAATTGTTTTAAATGCATAAATATATTTGCTTGTGTGCCTGCCTGTTCATGGACTGGAAGTCTGTCCCTGCGACTCACACTATGAATTTTAGAATAGGATCCTCCCACATTAAGATAGTTAAAATAAATAAATTGGGAAATTAACAATTAAAGGAAATTTATATTTAGTCCCAGTGTTAACTTTTTCCTAGTCTAAGTCACAACTTTCTCAGTGTTACCACAACTTTCTCTATGAAGCAGGTATGCGGCAACAGGCATCAACAAGTGTACAGCTGGTTAATGGAAGAATGAACAATGACATTTCGGGACAATAGTGTGATCATTACTTGACATGACTGATGTTTGAGTGCAGACTGAAACGAAACATGAGCTTAGGGAGCTTATTATATATAAATTCTTTATCACTTGGCACGCAGCGCTGGAAAAATCTGTTGATAAGTGGTTTTAAAATAACAGTAAGACATTTCTTTTGCAGTAGGTTTTCGAAGATTAAAGAAGTCTTACCTGGCAGGGTAAACTGAGTGCAATATGTTTCGAATTTTGTTCATAAGAAACTTGGAGACTTCTGGTTTCTCCTCTGCTATTTTGAGGATCATCTCTCTAACATCTGTATGCAAAGGATCATGCATGAGCAGAAGCTGAGCAGCATCCAGCCGCACAGAAGCAGCATAAATCCTGTGTTTTTGAATAAAAATATCCCTGAGATGCTCCTTAACCTGACAAGAGAGCATACGTATGTTTGGGTTTATGTCATGTGTTGTCCTAAAGTGCAAGGTCACTAAGAAGCTCAATATTATGGTTTCTTTGTCCAATACCTCACCACAACCACTTTCTCTCTGTATTTGTCTCTCACTTTCTCGCTCTGTTTCTGTATATATCAGTGGCGTCGTCTGGGACTTTAATTCATTCTCTGCTGGCCTAAATATCTAGCTAACCTAATGTTGGAATCACAGACTGATGTTATGTATTTAACCTGTTGCTTCAACCAATCACATTTTGAGTTGGCAACACCAAGGCCTTGAGCATGCATGTTATGTCAGCGTTTTTACACCATTTAATTGGAAAGTTTACCACTAACCTAATTTTCAGAAGATTAAAACTAGAAATATGACTCAACTTTCCACAGTAGCTTCGATGGCAGTAGAAAATGACTTCTTAATGAAACTAACACTTTTGAAGTAAATAATGGAGGATGGATTTAGTGTACAAATAACAAGGATTTAATCAGGATTTTTGGTAAGTATTCTTAAATAATATTTAATTTCATGAGGTTATTGTTGGTGATTTTTCAATCTGGCTACACAAGTTTTCCATCCACTATGCAACAGCTCTGTATACTGCATTTCTGAATAAAAAGATTGTCTTTATATCCTTAAAATAGTCATTGACAGGTGGATTGATTCAGACAGAGCGTTACTGAAGGCCTAGGTGTGAAATGCATGGCCTGCTAGTGATTTATGTGTGTGTGTAAATATACCTTTTCTGTAATATATTCAGAAGGAATATCATGAAGGGCTGAAAGCACAATGCCTGAAAGTGATTTTGTCTGATTAATATATTGTAGCATGATAGGTAGTGTCTCTGGAAGACTGGCACTTTTTAGGGCTAGCAGGTATGACTTTATCTCTTTTTCTTCAGAGGATGCATGTAACCCTTCAATAATACGTTTCTTAGCATTTTCAACCTCCTTTAAACAGAAATAATATTCAGTTTAAACTTGTAACACTGGTTAAAATATATTATACATGTAAGTGTTTTTTATTTACCTGCACATGGCACATGTTTGCAGCACACATTTTTTTAATTGCTGTCCCAAGTACAATAAGCGCCACTTCATGGGTCTCCCATTGTGTGCTTGTTTTTGAAAGGATATGCTAAAACAGTGAGTGTAAGCTGTATAGTCAGTCATTGTTTTTACTACTAGCAGTTAAGAACTAAGCACTAAAAACCTTTACTTACAGAGATAGCATTTATTAAATGAGTGGATGGCTGAGAGGAGAATGCACAGGCATAGAGAAACTTCTTCAGCAGTGTTGACATCTTAGGGTTCTTGATGTTTACAGATGAAATAAAGGCATTCAGTGAATCAGGTGTAGAAGCTGCAGCTATAGCATCTGTAAGAATGGTCCTAAACATATAATAAATAAGCTGTGCTAAGAGAAAAAGAACATGTTTTAAATTGTGTACTGAACACTTACACAAATTTAGCATTATTCTTCAAAATACTCCTAATTTCGGTCATGTTCAAATTTTGTAAAAATTCCGATAAGTGAAGAAACACTTTTGTTGCTGCGGAATGGGACTTGTGCGTTTCAGGTGCTTTTAGATTATTAAGCAGTTTAGAAACCTGTAAGAAAAAAAATGATTAAAAAAATGTTTATTACACATTTGTATCATTATAATAATACATCTAATCTCCTCTACTAGGGTCGTTTGGTTCTTTATGATCAAAATGTTTCGGGCAGAAACACCAAGGACAGGGTGTCAGTCTTTCATTGAGCACAATCACTCACACAGACACTCTCAATATTGGGGTGACTAAGAGCAGCCAAATAACCCTAAATCTTTGTTTTTGGACTGTGGGATGAAACCAGAAAATTTAGAGTAAACTCATGCAGAAATAGGGAAAACATGAAAATGCTTCTCAGACTGGGATTTTAACCTGGATCCCCAGTGCCCCGAGATTAACATGCTAACCACCATGCTGCCAAATAATAAAAAAAATTCTTGCATTTATGAAACAAAACTCAACCTACTCGACTTAATACAATATTCCACCAGACAGCATGGACAAAATGTAAGGAATCTTTATTTTAAAAAAATGTTCGATCAAAACTTTCAATACACTGACTGCCTTTTGACACAATGTTGCATTTAAATATGTGTGTTTTTATATTCCTTTAATTCCCGATGGTAACTGGTAACAGTTAGACTTACAGAATAGTGATTGTGATCCTTGCCGACTACTGGAACAGCATGAATGGTATGATTCACGTAGCTCGACTTTAGAGAACTAAGCACCTCCTGCACTTCTCCATATGCCTCATTATCAGTCCCAGGAAGAGATGATAAAAGCTTTAGAACCTGCCTGAAGTCAGTGATTAAAATATTATTATATCCAGTTTACATATAATAATCAGTGTTGGTACTTTCAAGGTTTCTTACTAAACATTAATGAATTGATTTTCTTCTATTGGTTTTAAATAAATGCTGTTTAAAACTGTACTATAAAAATAAATTTAACTATAATGAAGGACCAAAAATAGAAGTAGACCAGGACCAGGAACAGAACATGTTAAATAATAAATTCAGTGTATTTCATATTCGTTAATTTTTTAAGTCAATTATAAACGGTGTACCATATTGAACGCATAAATCACAGTATGTAAATATGTTTAATTCAATACCTTGCAGACACATGAATTCCAATATTTGGCTGTTCTTCTAGGACCAATGAATGTAATTCCTTAGATTTGACTGTTTTTATGTGCCCATCATTCATGGTAAAATCAGTTTCTGAACTGCCATTAGAGCTCATACCAAATATCTAAAAGAAAATGATACAGTTATAATGATACGATCTGTTAATTAGCCTGCAAGGTACTGCTCTAATGTTTTGTACCCCAATAAACAAAACATTCATGACAAATGCTCACTGTAGTTCAGTGATGCATGCCGTTGCATAAATAAATACATTCAAATGAATGAAATTTATATAGAAGTGTGATTGTAAATAATACAATTAAATCTAGTCATTTTCCTACATAAATAATGTTATTAAAAAGATACTACACATTTAAAAGTAAGAACATATTATTGAACTCATACCTGTTTAGAAAACCATGTGTCATAATTTATATTCCTTTGACAGGTAATTAAGTCTTTGACTTTATATATGTCATCCTTTTTTGTGTAGTAGGAAACTCGACATTGTCCTGTTGTATCATTCTAGGATAAAATTATGAAAGTAAAAAAAAGCTGTGATAATGTTTTATATTATACATTTTTTTACTGTGTTCCCTTTGTCCTTAATTATATTGAAGAGTAAGACCCACTGTATATTGTAGTTGGTAAAATAATTATGAAAAAAATAACAAAAACATGAAGAAACGTGAATTCTTTTACCTCAATCATGACCCCAGAGGAGGCTTGAATCTGAAGCAGGGAAGCTAATCCTTTTTTAAAATTCAGACTGGCTGTGTTCTCCAAAGAAATGTCAAATACTCCTTGAATCTAAATGGATTCCAGAAATATTTTTAAACATATAATTCAACTCAAGGAAAACTAAAGTCAGTTTAATAGTTCATGTCAAACTTCAGTATATCAATTCAACAATTTCCAGGAAAAAAGCTTTCAAACAAATACAATATGTGACCACAGTGTGAACACCTTTAATAATTATTTAACTTTAAGCAACATTATGAAGGATTTATCACTTTTACAGTCCACCTAGAGTAGAACGTGTAGTTCCCCATTAAAAAAACACGCAGACACAGGGAGAACATGGAAACTCCACTCAGATTGGGATTCGAACCAGGAATCCCCAGTGCTGAGAGGCGAATGAGCTAACCACTAAGCGACTGTGTTGCCTTAGTAAAACATATTTTAACAAATTTGGTGTAACAATAATGGACACCAATGGTGAGTATTGTATTGTGCAAGGTGACTTAGTGGTAAGCACGTTCTCAGCGCAGGGGATTCCTGGTTCGAATTCCAATCTGGGTAAAGTTTCCTTGTTGTCCACGTGGGTTTCCACTCGGTTCTCTGGTTTCCTCCCAGTCCAATAATGTGGATTCAAGGCAAATTGGCTGCTATAAATTTCCCCTATAGTCTGTGTGTGTGTGTGTGTGTGTGTGTGTCTTTATGTATGTGAGTGAGTGTGCCCAATGATAAATTGGTGCCTTGTCCTGGGTGTATCTGCCCAGCGCCCGAGAAGTTCTCCCCTGGATGGCCAGGGTTCATTTTAAAAACCCGAACTAGATTATGTCACAAAAGACCGGTTTATTAGCGATTTTGCTTTTAAAAAACACGTTGTGATTTAAAACCCTTTTTTTCTAATTTTATTAAAATGTTTCTGTAAACATTTTACAAAAGCAAAAGTCACTCAAAGCTGTGCATTACTGTAAATAAATCACCGAAAAGAGGTGTTCAATTTATAAATAGTAATAATAATAATATTACATAATAATTTATTCACAATAATATTGTGCCTTATTACTTTACTATGCTGTATGTCATATAAAGTCATATTTAAACATACCTTTCCAGACTGGATATGAACAAGAAAGGGTTCTTTTATGTGTTTATCCACAACCACTGGTTTGTTGGTGGTTTCACTTGAATTGGTCATAAGCTTTAGATCTTGAATCTATGACAAAAAATTTAACAAAAACTGTATTTTTTTTGTACTTCTAGCAACATTTAAGATCATTATTCTGTATTTCTTTTTTTACAATTATGAAAACATACTCTTATGTGCAGAAGTTGCTCCAGTTGTCTGGTAGGATTTCTCCATAGTGAATGAACATAAATCTTTGCTTCTGTTGTGATATCTGGGACATCTTTAAGGTCCACTGAGACTGGAGCCACTGATACAGATGTGCTATATTCATACTCGTATAGAACTCCAGAATCAAAGTGGAGTTCCAAGCTCAAAACTACCAAAAACAACAAGACTTTTTATACTTTACACTGTTAAAAGTGGAAAACTAAGGTTCTTTGGATTTAAACTGTAGAGAAACCTTTGAGTAAAATTCTTATTTTAATTTGTATGTTCAAAACATTTTAAAAGGTTTAAAGCACTTAAAAACCTCTCAAAGTTGTTCTAGGACCTTAAAGTTGTTCTAGTTTTAACAGTGTACCTTAATGTCTAAAGTACAGTAGTACATAATAGTGCTACTTGTACCTGATATTATATGTTATTCTTTGTTTAAAGCATTTACTTTGGGAAAATCGTTGTTTGATGATTAAAAAGACTCTTAAGAATAATGTGTTTTATTTATAATAGTTTAAAATTTGTGGGTTAATTTTTAAAAAATAAATAAGATTTTTACCTATTCCATCGTTCCAAATTCTAAGCAGGAAAAAAAGACACAGTGTCGGATAAAGCGTTAACTTCATGTTTCCAGGCTGACAGAGTTATACTGGCAGATACACAAAGTCAGTTTGACACTGAACACTGGCAACGGAAACCTACTTTAAATGAAAAATGTAGATGATGCAATTCAGAGTACAGAGTATCTTTCAGGCACTCCTAATATGGCACAACTTTGCACTGTAACCTTTAGCAACTATAATAAGCTATGAAAATCTTTGTGCGGTCTTAAAAACTGAGCATGATTTTACATTTACAGGATGCAAGATGATGATGAGTGTAAATTGAATGTAAACATGCCTGTCATTTGCATTTTTCTAATGGTAAGAAAAACCTCAGGAACAATAAAAATCTTTTCCTATGTAACTATGCAAGTTAAACCCTGATTTAGATCAGGAGGCCAAGGTCTCAATGTCTATTTATGCTGTCGCTTAATTTGAAAGCTGTAGTTTATTTATTGAATTGACATCATCATGTGAATCGTGAATCTGAGATAAGGTGACATACAGGGCAGAGTGACATGACTGTTGAGTCTGCACTGATGTTTACTTTTCTGCTTCCTAACGTAAATGTGTGTTCATGGTGTGATATTAGTTTGAATATTTTTATTAGTCTAATACATTTATAATTTGGTTATCACTTGAGAGGGTATTATTCTATAAATGACTGTGCAATACCACAGCACCACACCTTGCAAAAGATTATAAAATGTTTGTGTTTGTTCTATTTTCTCATGAGTAAACTGGTCAGTGAGGTGGTTTCTTTTTTTTTATTTTTATTTTTTTACATGTTGGGCAGCCAAGACCATAAGTCCTACAGACACCAAACTGGAGGGTAGATGCACCTGGTGTGGGGTGGAGTTTCCATGTTCCAGTGAGGTGATCTTCTCCGAGAAGATAATGGAGCTTCTGGAGGAAGTACCATACATTCTGGACCTGGCCAGAAAGAAGGGGTTCACCGTTTAAACTTCCTGTGACTGCTCATTTTGTGTGTACTCATAGTGTAGAGCATAAACACATTATAGTGTAATTGTAGATACTATTATAGTATGGTTGTGAACTAAAGGGTTGGCGTCCTGTCCTGTGTTTATCTGCCCAGTGCCCGAGACATTTTCCCCTGGATGGGCATGGGGAACCCCACCGCAACCCTCATAGAGGATTATGGGAAATTCAGGTTAACTACCACACTTGCCAGAAGCCTTAATATGCAGCGTATTGTGTAGTGGGGTGGGAGACAGTTGAATAAGAGGGATGTGGCATTGGCGTCAGTTAAACCAACTAACAAATGTATTTTAATTTTATTTTAAAGCAGTCTGTTAATAATGTCTGTTTCGGTGCGTTAGAAATCCTGTCTGTGATCCTCATTCTGTCTCATCCTGTCACCCAGACAAATTCCCGGACTACAGTTTTAAAATAAATTCCTGGGGAAATCCTGTACTGGGGTCACGGTGGGGTTCCCCATGCAGATACACTCGGGACAGAGTGCCAATTGATCATGGGGTTAGTAATAGTGGTTAATTTTAGCAGTTTATAAATATTCAACTAGTGGAAAGGTGGCAACCCTACTTCCACCGAAAAGCAATTGGCTAACCTTTGAGAATAAATAGACTAACACCTGACGAATTAAAGACATATTTGTAATAAAAAGTAAAATATAAATAAAGTTTAATGAAGTTTTTGTGTAGCAATGATTTGTTGCGCTGTTTGAAGTCAGGCAGTGAGAGAGACTCCTACGTTAGCATGCTGTGCACTCAGGCATATTGGCGGCCGCCTGTAGGTCCTCCTTCCTTTTTCTCGTCCCTGAGCGAGCCGACGCCAAGATGGTGAGTTATCGTGCGTCGAATGCTGTTGCAAATCTGTTGAAATCCTCACCATCCTGCCGCACACGGTGGTTTTATTACTGTAATTAAACTCTGCATTGAGTCCTT
>JAOUQT010032794.1:0-11378 GCA_025769995.1 Xyliphius kryptos
CAACTCACCGAGACGCCAATTCTCTCTCCATTTCATTCAGCACTGCTAAATGGTGGAACCACCTTCCCAACAACATCCGTAAGGCTGAGTCACTCAACATTTTCAAGAAACTTCTCAAAACCCATCTCTTCCACACACACGCACTATAATAAAAAATAAAAAAAATAAAAAACACGCCAGATGGAGTAATGCGCAGGGTTGATGGTGCTACAGTGTAGCAGATTCTTCCTAATACCGGCTTGTGTTGTTCTCTCATTTGTAAGTCGCTTTGGATAAAAGCGTCTGCAAAATGACTAAATGTAAATGAAATTTTACAAATACTGTTCTGTGTTTTCAGCTAAGATAAGCCTTTATTAGTCCCACGTGGGGAGATTAGCATGCTTAGCAGTAAAGGGACAGCAAACAGAGAGTTACATCTTTACATTTAGATAAAAAAAGCATCAGTATATACAAAATAAAAAATGTAAGATTTACAGTTATGTACATGACTGTAAACACTATCAAATGCAAAACATTACACAGCAACAATCTTTTAAAAGATCCTGTAAAAAAAGCTTTTCTATTAAATGTCTATATAACTTTTAAAAAGTTTTATATGATACTAGCCAAACTGCAGCGAGGCTAAGACAACATTGCCGGTTCCACAATTTCTGTCTCGCCTCCATAAACTCCGGAAGCAACTTTTATTTCCAATTTAAGGATACATTCGGAGACCTGCTATCTGTTGTTCTTACGTCACGGAAGCGGAGTTATACAATCTGCTTAACAATATGCTGACGACATGAATAAAGCCGTAATGGTGGCGAGGCAAAAACAGTACCGTTATACTGGAAAAGGACTCAATTATGCGGCATAAGAGAGCAAAAGTTTTTTTCGTTTACATTTTTTCTAAAAAATATGCGACAGATAGATAAAAACAGTTACCTGATGCAGAAATTTGTATAACAAATGGAATTGTTGTTTCCTGTGAAACGGCGGCCATGTTAGGAAACAACGAAGGGGGGAGCTCAGTCAGGGAAAAACGGGGTGGGGCTCCGCCATTTGTATCCCATGGTTCCACAGGAGAAAAAAATATATTGTTGTCTGTTGTCTTTTATACGGAAAACCAGAGCCGACATGTGTTATAATTTCGTTATCAAGACATAACAAATCTTGTTTTTTTTGTATTAACGATCTCACTTGATCTCGCGATAACAGCTTTTAACGTACTTGATGGCACGGCAAAGAATCCCGGCATGCACTGCAACAGGCGGTGTGGTTGAATTATTTATTTATTTTTAAAGTTTAATACGGGGTGCCGATGATAAACACATCAGACTTGCGCCAAAATGTAAGAAGCACCTAAATGTATTAGAAAGTATAAAAGCCCATTTCCACGCCTCTTCCAGAACAACCAGGCGCACAGAGCTCATTCAGATCCTCACGACAGGAAATAAACGTTGTCATTGCAAAATCAAGTGAGAAGTCGTTATTACAAAAAAACTGGATTATTTATGTTATGATAACGAGATAAATAAGTTGTTAATACAAAATAACAAGATTTATGTCGTGATAACGAGATAAATAAGTCGTTAATACAAAAAAACAAGTTTTTGTTATGTCGTGATAACTAAATAAATAAGTCGTTAACTCAAAAAAACAAGATTTGTTATGTCGTGAAAACGAAATAAATAAGTCGTTAATTCAAAAAAACAAGATTTGTTATGTCGTGATAACGACTTTAAAAAAAATATAACACACGTCCTCTCTGGGCTTCCGTAATTTAGAGCTTATTTGTAGTTCTAATATATTTAGGGTGGGCATTTACTCACTGTGCCACCCGTAAATATGCAATCTATTAAATTCGTTAGGCGATGACGTCAATAAGCGAATTCTAGAGATTTTTAGTACAGCCAAACTTTCCTTACTGGAAAGATTGCAACAATGTAAAGGAGGACCTTTATTTTGAAACTGAGTTAAACTCGAACAGACTTGAAACTCCATTGAAGTTGGTATGTCGGTCCTTACACACTGTGAGCTTATACTCTTTTTATACACAGTTTCCCTATTTTATTTCTTATTTTTTTCAACACAAAATCTTTATAAAGTGTGAAAGTTTTAATACTAGAATAATTTTGTTTGGATTTAAATAGGAACCGATGTTTTAGCCAATGTAGCTAAGCTATCAATTTTAGATCGTATAAAAAAACGTTGCGCAAGCTTGTATTTTTAGATTTTGACGCGATATTTAATGTAAGTTAAATGCATACAAATAATTTCTAATTAAAGACAACATTTTTGTCTCATTTTATCCCACAAAACAGTAAAATGTCTCCATCCACAACGCTTTAACATTTATGTTTACAGTAGCATTCAATTATTTATTCGCCATAAACTAAGATAGGAGTTGTGTCTAAACAGCTCAAATTCTTGTTAAACGTCACCGAAGAATTAAAAACACTGTTGCCAACTTTTCAGGATGGAAAGTAGCTGTTGGCTGTTCTAAAAGTAGCTAGAAGTCACTAAATGATGCCATCACCAAATAGGCAATTAGGAAACAAACACTGTGGCACAGAAAAAGTGGGTAAAAAACACCCTTAATTTATTAGAACTACTTCTGCTTTTTTTGCCTATGAATTAAGCCAATAAATTAAGAATTTGAGTAATTTTACATTACATTATTTTTACATAAAATTTAAATAAATCAATTTTAGGGACCTAGCTAGATGTTTAGCTTTTTACGTTTGACTTTTTTTTACACTGTGGACAAGGTGAAAGACTGACAGTGTAAGAAAAATGCATTTATATTTACACCTTCTGTAATTAGGGGGGGTGGGGTGACTGTCAGCTTTGGGCCAGTTCAATACCAGTTTGGCTGTGTTGCATGTGGGTCTTAGCTCATTGCTTTAAGATGAAACTGGGTCTGTGTACATACAATGCAAATGACAGTCTCCTTAATTCCTTGAATCCCTATTAATTTATATTCCAGGGTACTGATCATCATTAAAGATGGAGGTGGACATTGAAGTGTTAAGCTCTGCGAATGCAGTAGTGGAGACACCGTGTAAGCAGTTGTCACCTGATTCCAAATGCCCCATCTGTCTGGACCGCTTCAGGAACCTTTCCTATGTGAATACTTGTTTCCACCGGTTCTGCTTCCTCTGCATTGTTGAGTGGTCTAAGAACAAAGCTGAGTGCCCACTGTGTAAACAACCCTTTAGTGCCATCTACCACTCTGTCCGTGCCGAAGATGATTTCCTACGTTACCAGCTATCTTCAAGCAAAGGTCATTCATTTGGCACTGTTGATGGACAGAGGTTTCGATATCGCACTACGCTTACAGGACGAAGTCATGGGGTGGCCCGGCGCCATGGGGAGGCCCAGCGCCATGGGGAGGCCCAGCGCCATGGGGATGGCCAGTCTCATACGAGGACACCACAGCAGGAAGCGATACGTTATAGACAATGGTTGTACCAACATGGTTTTCGAGTTCGTGGAGTGCGGGATGGCGGGCGGTCCCGTGACACTACAGCAGAGTTTTTTCGAAAGAACCCGGCCTGCCTGCATAGACTAGTTCCATGGTTAAAGCGTGAGTTAGTGGCTATATATGGACCACGTGATTCCATTGCTAACATCGTACTTCACAAAGTTCTCTCTATAATCAAATGCCATGACATTCAGCATGAGGCTGTAAGACGGAACCTCCAGCCTTTCTTGCAGTCACGCACTGCACATTTTCTGCATGAGTTCCTAAGTTTTGCAAGGTCGCCCTTTGATATGGAGACATACGACCGTAATGCTTTGTATGATGGCTTTGCCCCCTCACCCCGGGAATTAGTATCAGAAGACATTGAATACTTAAGTGCCACCTCTTTTTCATGGGATGATGAAACCCCTGGTCCTTCCTATTCTGTTTCGGCAGATGATGTGGTTACTCTAGCGATTGGCGACACAGACTCAGACAGTGAAGAGACAGTGGATACAAATGCTACCATTACAATCGCTGGAGAAATTGAAAGTAGTGATGAGGATTGTGTAATTGTAGGTTTCATCAAACCCTCTGCAGACAGAACTCCAGAACTTATACAGCTCTCCTCTAGTTCTGATTCAGACAGCCCCTTAGAACCTTCTACCTCTAAGCACTCGTCTCACAGAAGACTGGTCCATCAAAGTTTAGCTAATGTCGCTTCAGCCTGTTCACTTCCACCAACACGGCATAAACACACTCAACATGCTAAGAGGCAACCAACTTCATGGTTTCAGTCAAGAACACATGAATATGGATTCTCAAAATCAAGATCACATTCACGTTCATGCTCTAGGTTAAGATCATTTGACTATAGGTCAGATTATAGATCACGTAAACATGACAGCTCAAGGACAGATTCACATAGATGGTCTAGGACAAGATCAAATTTACGTAGACACTCTAGAACAAGATCAGATTCACGTAGACGCTATGGAACAAGATCGGATTCACGTAGACGCTCTAGGGCAAGATCGGATTCACGTAGACGCTCTAGGGCGAGATTGGATTCACGTAGATGCTCTAGGGCTAGATTGGATTCACATAGACGCTCTAGGGCGAGATCGGATTCACGTAGTTGCTCTAGGGCGAGATCGGATTCACGTAGACGCTCTAGGGCGAGATCGGATTCACGTAGTTGCTCTAGGGCGAGATCGGATTCACGTAGACGCTCTACGGCGAGATCGGATTCACGTGGACGCTCTAGGGCCAGATCAGATTCACATAGGCGTTCTAGGGCGAGATCGAATTCACGGTCCTTAGCTCTTGTGATGAGAGCGAGCAGAGAAAGTCGATGTAAAAAGAGCAGCAAGAGGAGAAGCTATAGTGGGGAGATGAGTGATGCTTGCAAAAAACGGCATAAAAAAAAGAAAAAGAAACGTCACAAGAAGAGCAAGAAAAGTAGGAGGAGTAAAGATGAATCAACAAGACAAATTAACTGCGATCAGGAGTGTACGGTTGTCATTGAACCTTCACATAATGCACCATCAGATATTGTTTTAAATACAGTCACACCATCAGATACTACACCATTAGAAACTACATTTTCAAACGCACCACACCAAAAAGTGACTCCTTAAATATCACAGTCTCAAATAAATCACCAACAATGTCTATAACATTGACTTTTAAGTAATTTAAAACCTTTGATGAGTTTTATTAAAGAAAAAAAAAACTTACTAATGTGAAGATAAAATGCATAAAAATTTACAAAAATACGTAGTTTGCCATTTTCAGAAAAAAAAGATTTCAGTATTGCCACATTGGAAAACATGGCAAGTTTTTGTAAAAACAGATGCGTATCATTATAAAACGAAACTGTTTCCTAGTTGAAATGTTACATTTTTATAAAATGATCATGTTGTAACAGGATTACTGGTTCCATGAGTTGTGGTAAATGGCCCAGCTTTTAAAATTGTGAGACCACAACAGAATTTTAATTTCACACATCACTGTTTATGTTATTAAGAACAGTTTTCATTTTATATAAATACAGTTTGATTTTCGACCGGCTACTCTATTCCGAGATACTCAACATTTGTTTTTTACGATGATGCCACTTTGGAATATAAATATTTTATGTGATAGCCATGAGAGCTTTATATGAAAAAGCTGAAATTCTGGAAGTCCCTGACTCAAATCCGACAAAAAAACATTAGATAAAACTTGCTTTTTTAATATTGTGTTTCTTTATTGAATTGTTTATGTGGGTTGTACTCAGCAGGACCACACGGGGGCAGAAATGCATCATTGTTTACTGAAATGATGTCAGCCTGTCTTGATAAAATTTGGTTTAAATTTAAACAATGTATCTTGTTTCATTTTCTTCTTGTTAAGTCAGGTCACAAACAACTTTGGTTATGTTTTTACACTTTATTTAGTAGATAGTGGAATGTGCTGAAAATAAAATAACATAAAAATGATCAAAATGTAAATCAAACTTATTATACCATGGAGGTCTGGATTTTTAATCGTACTCAAAATCAAAGTAGAAATCAAATGACAGGCAGATCCAACTTCAGTAGAAATTCCTCAAGACAAGTTTAAATGAGGCTCAGTAGTGTGTGTGTCCTCCATTTGCCTGTATGACCTGACCATGCTCATGCTAAGGCGGCAAATGCTCTCTCCTAAGGACCCCTCCATGTCTCCTGGTGTACTGGCCTGTCTCCTGGTATGTGCTCCATGCTCTGGACACTGTGCTGACATAGCTACCTCTATGGTGAGAGAACTGACAAACTGCAAAAGTGACCAAAACATCAGCCAGAAAATATGAGAACAGAGAAAAGGTGTGTGGTCACCACCTGCAGAAGCACTCCTTTATAGGGGTTGTCTTGCTAAGAGCCTCTAATTTCTACCTGTTGTCTGTTCAATTTGGACAACAGAAATGATTCACAATCAGTGTTGCTTCCTAACTGGACAGGTTGTTTTCACAGAAGTGTGGTTGACTTGGAGTTCCATTGTGTTGTTTAAGTGTTCCCTTTCATTTTTTAAGCAGTGTATATCTGACTCACTAACTGAATTATCCTTGACCCTCCCACTTCCTGAGTTACAAAAATTTGGCATTGTGCTTCCCTCTCATGTCTTATCACATTCGAACGCAAGACCCTGCCAGGGTCACTTCAGGGTCCTCCCGAGTACCTACGAGGCTAAAATTTGGCACAATGAGACCTACCAACGGGCTCTCGCCTTCCTACATTCACTTATTTGTTTGCTATCGCCTTTGAACGCAACTCATTGGATGTATTGGGGTCTTTGTGAGTTCCTCCAAAGCTAAAACTTGGCTGTTTGATTCCCTATCATATCTTTGAAAAAATGAACTGCTTGTCACTTTTCTAAATTTAATGGGCTGTTCGATATTGCCATCCAACTCAAGACCCCTTCAGTGTCAAATCGGGGTGTTTCCGACTACCGTGTTGTGAACGCAACACTTCGGATGGATTGGGGTTTTCGCAAGTACCTACCTACCTAAACTATAACGTCATTCCTTAACATGTCCTTGATAAACCTACTGATTAATGTACGTTGGAAAGCAGTCGTGTTGACGCCATAATCACAAATCACACAATATAAGCCATCACTTATTCACAAACAATTATGTTTTAACTTTCACATTATCAAGTTCTCCATCTTAGCACAGCATGGGTATTCCGCTAGTATATGTTTATATCATAGCTCATTTTTTCTTACACTTTTCTTGCAGTATCATCGTCACCACGGTTCAGTGTCTTTCTCCAGCGCTGCACAAGAACTTCACTGAGGCTGACTTTGACTTCAAGGTGTGTAACATTGATAAGAAAGGAACCTTGAATGGAAACACACAGCGGGAAAAAATATCTCTGCACATGAATAAACATGAACAAACTCTCTCTCTCACTCACACACACGCACTCACACGCACTTACACTCACACATACACGGACCTGTAATCTAGTTCAATTTTATTTTCATTGATTTTGTTGTTATTACAACTGGATAATACAAAACTGCACAATTCCATTAGTAATACTCATCCCAGTATCCAAAACCACCCGACTTTTAAAATAAAAGTTTAAAAATATCACCAGGGATATGTTTGGTACACACATACACACACACACACACACACACACACACACACACACACACACATACTGTAGTATTGACAGACTTTCCACGCTGCATGCAGCAGATGGCGTCACTTCTCAGGAATTGCTGCTCACAGCAAAGACTAAAGGTTGTCCAACAGCGAATTACAAACTTCAGAAGATGAATATTATAACTTATTCTTGTTGATTAGGGGATTTTAATTTAATCCAGGTATGGAATTCGTACTTCAGTCTGGCAGTGCTGTATATCAACCAGCCGAGTTTGCAGCTGGAGACGTTAAGCCCAGGGAAAAGGAAAAAGATTCTGGACAAGTGAGTCTCAATGACGTTTTCTTTATTTGTTAAAGTATTTGGTAGATCTGATGTTACTATGTTATGTAATGACCACAATCCATGGGGTTCTGGCCTGTTGAGCAGGATAGTGATAGTAACGACTGATTAAAATAATTCTAGGAGCAATATTACTTTAAGTTGTATTTATACACATCTATAATTTAAGTCGTTTGGTGTGTGTCATCTAAATAGGGATTGGCGTTTAGGTAGAATAGAGGGGATGACGCGGCGTGGCACCACCTCACTACCCTTTCCCAACCACTCCCTAAACATGCGGCACGCAGCGACCAGTGCTTAAATGACTATTTCCTGACAATGTTTGATATATGCAGCCGCAGTATCATGCCTCCTAAACAGAAACAAACCAGTAACGCCTGTAGAGATTGCTGCAAAAATAGCATGTAATGCTAAAACTCAAATACGTCGTAGAATGGAAATGTCAGAAGAGAAGCTGAAACAGCAACATGAAGCTAATTCTGTAAAGTAGCGCATGCTACAAGTTGCACGTCAACAGCAAACAAGCAACTCAGTGAGTGGCTTTAATAAAATGTGCCTGTAAAATTGCTCCCCACCGGTGCGTAGAATGGCAAAGTTTTGGACGCGGTTGTGTATGTAAATATTACTAGACACTGCAAACAAATCTGTAAAAAAAATAAGAAAAATCACACACAAAATTAAATTTTTTTCTGCCAATATAGTGAGTCAATTTAACTTGTTAAGATTTCTTAAAATAATAAAAGGTTTCAAAAACTAGATTACTTATCTACCATAGAAATCTAATCAAGTCAAAAACCAGATTTGGTACACTTTTTAAAGACTTTCTGACTTTTTAAGATTCCATTTTTGGCAGGGCAGCCTTTTAGACCATGCTTTCCAAAACATTTACATTAGACACTAATGAGAGGATATACCTACAATATTATCTTTTTTAAGAATTTTATTAAAATCTCACATTCTAACAATGGTGATATTAATTTACATTTAATTTACAATATTTAAGCACATGTTCTGATGTCAGTTTCTCAACACTTGTCATTCATTCATTATCTTACGCTTATTCCTTTATGAGGATCGCGGGGGGGTTCCCCATGCCCATCCAGGGGAGAACATCTCGGGCGCTGGGAAGATACACCCAGGACAGGGCGCCAATCTATCGCTGGGTACACATTCATTCACACAGTCTCACACACACATACACACACTATACAGGGCAATTTAGAGCATACAATTTACCTTCATGTTTTTGGAATATGGGAGGAAACTGGAGAACCCGGAGGAAACCCATGCAGACACGGGGAGAACATGCAAACTCCACCCAGATAGGGATTCGAACCGGGAATCCCCAGCGCTGAGAGGCGAATGTGCTAACCACTAAGCCACCGTGTCGCCTAGATGGCACATGCTAAAAAAAAATTTGCGGTGTTATTTTAATTTTTTTTTCTAGTCGGGGTTAATGGTGCTGAAGCCTATCCCAGCTGCCATTGATTAAAATATGGGGAATCACCCCGGACAGGTCACTAGTCCATCACATGGCAAACATACAATTTATGCGCACAAACTTTCTCGTCTATGGGGATTCTAATATTAAAAATACAAGTAGTTTGGTAGGAAATCAGTCTTCATTGAAACACATTTAGACACATGAAACCGGAAGAACTACGACCTTCTGACTGTGAGGTGAGCACACTGTCTCACCATCTCTAGATCGCCAAATATCATTTTCTACATTTGTAACTTTGTCTTTTAAAATCAGGTTATTTTTCTACTTGCTTCACCATTTGTGATAACAAATTCCACAAATCCATTACTGCACACATCGCTTTCATCCCCTTATTGACATTCTGCTTTTGACACACAAGTCAGTGTGTCAGCCACAAAACACTTCATGTTGCTATTGCCAGGACTCATGCAGTTTCTTTTCTGATTGTAGTGGATTGGTGCAGAGCATCTCACAGGGACACTTGATTGTGGCTGGCCATCCTCTATTGAAGATAATGTGCTTTTCAAATGGAGCCGTGCTGCTTTAAATCATGAGTTAGGCACCTGAGATCTTTGCCCTTCTAGCTGAAGGAACTTTTCCTAGAAGATGATGCTCATAGCCTGAGTGGCATCTCAGTATGGTCAGCATTAGTCTCGCCCTGTCAGTTCTATTGTGTGACCGCTTTATTTATTGAGTATATGAAGTGTAGCAGCACAGCGATAGTAGCTACCTGTATTCTAAGGTATGGTTTTGGTTTACCTGCTTACTGAAATTTATGTTGTGGTAGTCAAAATGGCTCATGGTCTGAGGTGTATGTAAATTTTTCTTTATTTTTGTGTTATTATATAAATATATTAATATTACATTATATACAATAATATTTATATCTAACTATATCTAATATTTATATGAATTTGTGACACATGGCTTAATGATTAGCACTGTCAGCACTGGGGATTCCCAATTCGAATCCCAGTCTTGGAGGAGTTTCCATGTTCTCCCTGTGTCTATGTGGGCTTTCCTCAGGTTCTCTGGTTTCCTCCCACAGTTCAAAAACATGGATTCAAGGTAAATTGACTGCTTTGATTTGCCAAATATAGTGTGTGTGTGTGTGTGTGTGTGTGTGTGTGTGTGTGTGTGTGTGTGTGTGTGTGTGTGTGCGCGCCCAGCGATAGATTGGCGCCTTGTCCTGGGTGTATCTGCCGTTTCCAAAACGTTCTCCCCTGGATGGGCATGGGGAACCCCCCCGCGACCGTCGTAGGTGATTAGGCGGAAGATATACGCCCAGTTCCTGAAACACGACCACAGTCCCTAGTATAGAATTAAGTGGAAAATAATAAGATTGGATTATTTAAAGTTTATTTAAATTACCTTCATTATTAATTTCGCAGGGCAGAACGGTGGTCTAGTGGTTAGCACCCTCGCCTCTCAACACTTTGGTTCTTTCTCTAGGTTCAAATCTACATCTGGGTAAAATTGGACCTATTTTCTGTTTCCACTTAGGTTTCCTCTGGGTTCACCAGTTTTCTCTCACACTCCAAAAACATGGATTTATGGTTTATTGACTGCACTAAATTTCCAATATCTAAAATTGCCCTAATATAGTGTGTGTGTGTGTACATGTGAATGAGTGTGTGCCTAGCGATAGATTCGCACACTGTCCTGGGTGTATCTATCCAGCGCCTAAACCAATATCCCGTGGATGGGCATGGGGAACCCAATATTTTGGTCCATTTCATGTGTTTTAAAAGATTTAAGAACATATTCATAGAACCTAGAAAATACATATTCTTATTCATTCATTCATTCATTCATTCGTTCATTCATTCATTATCTTCCGCTTATTCCTTTATGGGGGTCGCGGGGGGGTTCCCCACACCCATCCAGGGGAGAACATGTCGGGCGCTGGGCAGATACACCCAGGACAGGGCGCCAATCCATCGCTGGGTACACACTCACTCACACAGTCACACAC
>JAOUQT010032802.1:0-11378 GCA_025769995.1 Xyliphius kryptos
ATGGGCATGGGGAATCCCCCCGCGACCCTCATAAAGGAATAAGCGGAAGATAATGAATGAATGAATGAATGAATGAATTAATTAATGAATGAATGAATGTTCACATGTACATAGAATCAGTCAACCCAATTTGTGGAGAAGCAAAAAACACCTGTTATACCGCATAACATAGTCCACAAGTTCCAATGTTTTACTCACCTACACATTATATGGACTGACACAAAACACTTAACAAACTGAAAACTCCAAACTGCCGTCAACGTACAGCAAAAATAAATAATGTCCTTGCTGTTACATATATAATATGGACAAAATATTAGGACACCTACACATGACTCCTACATGACTTTAAAGACATTATTCTTTAAGCCAGTGCTCCTTTTGCAGTTATAATAGCTCCCATTTGTCTGGGAGGGCTTTCTACAAGACTTTCAGGAATTTCTGAGGAAGTTTTTGGCCAATTATCCAGCACAGTATTTGCGACCAGGCCTGGTCCACAAACTCATTGCTAGTTTATCCTAATATTGTTGAGATCAGTGACAAACAAATTCACCTAATCTTTATGGACCTTGCTTTGTGAACCGGTTAAGTTAAGCATAGTTAAGCATAGTTAAGCTGACCTTTCTCAGTCCAAGAATGTCTTTTCCAACAATGTTAGATACAACTAGTAGTTAAAAGGCATGATTAGGTGCTTGACTGTATACACTTGTTGAGTTCATGTAAAATCTAACTTCATTCATTTAAATGTCCCAATATTTTATGTCCCAAATTTATTCTTCATAGTCATACAGCAAAAAGAATAAGCAGACAAGCTTGCCTTTCAAAAGCTCTGATCCTAACACTGCTTTTTAAAACAGACTCATTTAGTAATCTAAGGTCACACCCAATATTGATTTAGGCTTGTTCTATTTACTGCATGCATGAAGTTTACTCAGACAAATCTATGGATATTATTACTTTACAAGCATACATTTCACACAGGTGCTTAAAACTACCACAATACTAAAATAATATAACACAATGCAATATGATATTAAATACACACATGTATACATAAGCAAAATCCACTGATATTAATATCTTAATAGGCAACATGATGAACGTTTACGGACACAGATATAGCTTGTTTTAACTATAGAATTCGACGTTAACACATAAAGTCGGTCTTTTTAGTGTGGAACCTGCAGAACTAACGACGCTGCAGTCGAAAGTAAGTTGATAATAATCGTTTATCTGTGAATCGGAATAATGGAAGTCTGGAATTCGTCAAGCACAATCAGCGTAAAGGAAGGAAAAGGAGTAATATTAGAAGTGCAAACACCGTGAGAAGTTGCGCTCATTTTTATTTGCGGTATATAAAGGAAACGAGGACAGATCTTATGTAAGTGTGCAAGTAAAAACACGACGGTTACCTGTTGAACTCCTCAAGTCTATCAGCCCGAAGAACAACGCGATGTAGACGATGAACATATCCGAAATGATCGAATTCCACGGGATTTCTTGACCAGCTCTTAAATATTTCCGTCCTTTGTGTAATGCCGTTAACAAATAAATGTAGGTCCAAATGGAATATTACTTATCTCAGATTCTATGCTATGTCCACATTTTAAAACGCACCCAACCAGTTCAATGTTTGCTCTAAGTGAAAGTATCTGAAGCCAGACTCTCGGCTTGTCATGACAAGTGGGTGGAGAAAACGCGATCAAGGATTTCCACAGTAGAATGTGGCTGAAGCCCAAATATCCCACAAAACCCTAACCGAGTGCACTACACGGCTTCCAGGTTGCGATACAGTCTGCAGTCGTCATTGTTATCCGGCTGGGATGCATTTGGGATTTGGTATGTGTTTTACAGCACTGTAAACACCTGCTAGGCGACTATCAAACACTGCTGTGTATAACCTTTGCTTTAACTCAAAACCAATGGTTGGTTTTGAATGTTAAATGTTAACCAATGTTAACATTCAGGAACTCGTTACGTTTTTATTGCAGAATTACCACAAGTAGGTCCTTAGCATGCATACAGGACAAAGACTGCTGTATCAGTTACATTATAAACGTACTAAACGATATAGAATATGCATCTCACATTACCCTTTCTGCTTTTCAATCCTTTCAGAATATAAATATTTACAACATAAGCTTTTAATTCTTAAGTTAAGCAACAGACAGGCTCTTTTATGCACATGGTGTGGCTGGTTTCAGGGATTCAGTTATTTTCTTGATTAGACATTTTTTTTTATCAAAGCACACACTTCAAAAGCAGATCATTTGTTTCTTTAGATATTGGCCTTTTAATAATTTTAAAAGAACATTTCTTGACCTAAACCATCCAAAAACTTCGGTCTGCAACATTTTTACTTTAGCTTTTTTGGCAAATTTTACTCTGGCATTCAGTTATGACTGTTAATGAGTGGTTTGCATCTTGTGCTACAATCAATGTCTTTCTTACAAATATTCTATCAACTGTGGATTGTGATGCCTTCACCAATGATCTTGTAAAAATGTCATTTATGCTGAAACTAGAAAAACGTAGAGATCAACAGTAACACTGTTCTGATTGTGCTACCAATGTGTGTCTGTAGTGTGTGTATGTGTGTGTGGTTTTGTAAGTGAGTGTGTGCCCAGAGATGGATTGGCACCCTGTCCTGGGTGTATCTGCCCAGCACCCAAGATGTTCTCCCCTGAATGGGCATGGGGAACCCCACTGCAACCCTAGTACAGGATTACGCAAAAGATAATGAATGAATATCCAGAAAGGACAAGGTGTGGAGTTCAAATGTGGCTAGGTGTAGCAAATTCAACTAACCAAAAAACTGTTGAAATATTTTAGATCAAGGAGTTTTAACCTAATACCAGCATTTCCATAAATGAAGTAGTGGCGTCTGGTGGGTTATATATTATTCACTAGGTATTTTGAGGTTTTTAGAACAGAACTGGAAAAGGGAAGTGTGAGTAAATGTACGTAGGTGCTTTTGGTTAATTAGCTTTCAAAAGGGCAAAGGTAAGTACATTTTAAAAAATTACTTTTAATTAAGTGTAAATTAAAAACATTTATTTTGCAATTTTAGCTTAAAGACTGTTTCAAAGCAATGCACTACTTTTCTTAAAAAGTACTTACTTTTCTTCATTGGATTGAAGATTTAATAAAAACAATTTGCAAAGAGTTCAAATAAGTTATATTAGTGAGGTAACCAGGAATAGATCCATTTAACAATTTTAGCAAAAGCTATTTTTTTCAAAAACAACTTACAATTACACAAATTTACCCTAATAGCCCAAAACCTTACTTAGTAAACAAGCTTCCGTAAGGTGCATCCTCTTTTTAAATATATCAAACGTATATTCAGTTACACCACATGACCAAAATGTTACAGATGAAGAAATTTGATCAGCCATTGCATAAAGATATGGGGATGTGTAGAGGAAACTATGTTGAGAACAGAGATCGTTTGAGAAAAGCAGTCAGTTTGGTTTTATGGCATCAAAATTCACCACTGATACAATGTCAGCTTTCTGATGTACAACAAAAACAACTATAGATTTAGTTTTAATACCACTGCTAAACTAATTAGATTCCCAGTTCAGCAGCAATGATTTAATGATTTTTTTCAATTATAAAATAAATGAATCATGCACTTGTACATTTCCACTAAACCTCATCATTTCTACTTAGTAAACCAGAGTGCTGCATTAAAAAAAATAAAAAAATAGGTTTCAAGTCATTCTCATAACACTAGGTGCTACTAAGTTGCATCCAAAAACAAATAAACAAAGTCATTAAAACTATGTTAAATTCAATGACTCTTTGATCAGACTTAGTTTAGCTATAAATAATAATAATAATAATAATACAACTACTACTACTACTAATAATAATAATAAAATAGGTAGCTAGAATTGCATTTTTCCAGTTTCACAAAGAAATATTCTTTTCTTACAAAATAAAAGCTATTTCACGCTTTTATAATATCAAGTTATGTAAATTATTACGTAAACCGCAACTGGTTCAAAATGCTGCATCTAGACTTTCAACTAGGAACAGATACTACATCAGATACCACAATATTTCGGATTCATTCAGTTGTATAATACAAAACATAAGTGGCCGATTACTTCCTTAATAATTTTGTTGACATCACACAGTGTTGACAGGAACCCCCCTATGATCCTAGTAGAGGATTTAGTGGAAGACAATGAGATGAGATTTAAAAAGGTCGGGAATAAATTAAGGGTCAGCTCTGAATAGTCTCATTTGTAATATTCATGGACAGGCGTTTTCATAGAATATGTTTGCAGATTGTGATCTGTGGTGAAAGCAGGAAGCAGGATAAGAGACTATTGAGATAGAGGTGTGCATTAGCAATAAGGAGAATAAAGATTGACAGGAGTAAATAGAGTACGTGTTGGATGAGTTTATGTGTTGGGGGGTAAAATGTAGAATGTGAGTAAAGTGGTGAAGGACAGTAGTGAGGCCTGCAATGTTGTATGGCTCAGAGACGGTGGCTAAACTAAAAGATGGGAGAGAAATGATGAGAGTGATGGAGATCAAAATTCTTATTGGGATTGACAAGGATTAACAAGATTAGGAATGAGTTTAATAATATAGAGATGGCACAGGTAGGACGTTCTGGAGATGGTCTGAAGTAAGGCAAGTAAGATTGAGGTAGTTTATTAGTAGGGATTTGGTTTGAAGATGGGGTACAGGTTTATATTGGCAAAAGGATTGTGAGTATGGAACCACCACGCAGCAAGATAAAAATGGAGAAAAAGAGGTTTATGGATGCGGTGATGAAAAACATCCAGTTGACGGAAGAGTTTTATTCTAAAATGTAATTGTAAAGCAATTTACGGATGCTGGATGGTCAGTTTATCCAGGTCAGGTCAAACCATTACAATGCTTTCAATCCATGTTAATTATGTATGAACTGACCAAACAACTGTTATGTGGTCATACAGAATATTGTTTACCAAACCTTTACCATTACTTCAGGGGTAATTAAATTCGTAGCACTTTTCAAATCATGAAAAAACTATTGAAAAACCATACCACCAAAGGTAGCATTTAACAAAAAAAGTCATTTTATTAGATCCTTTTGGAATTTTGCAACCTGCCTTCTAAGACATATATTAAGTCTTATGATATTTAACCAGTGTTTTTAAAAACTAATACAAAACCATAATTTACAAACAACCCATTTTCAGAAATGCACAGTCCTTCAAATTGTCTCAGATGCCCAAAGCGTGTGGTTCAAGTGGTTTGCACACCTGTAGGCATCTGTGAACATAGAGCAAATGGCTAAATAGCTGACATGATGGTATGCTGCAGTGTCAGAGAATAAACAACTATACATTGCACTTTACTGGATGGATCCTTTATAAAAAAAGCTCTAGGCTTTAGGCAGAGGAAACATGGCACTTTCATAGAAGCCAACATTCTGCTACAGTTTTAAGCCATTCGGTCAAAAAGCAGGATGTACAACACTACATTCAAGTGTGCAGATATTTGATAGTCTTAACAAAAAAACGTTCTTCAGCAAGTTTAATTTAATTCAGTGGAAGTTCCACTGATGGCACGAAACACATGGAGTGAGTTTTGCAGGAGAGAATGCATTGCATCCTCCTCGATGATCTGCAGACAAAAACAGGACAAAGAAGTTAAATAAATATATAAAACTTGCCAAAGATTCTACAGTAATGATAATAAAGTTACCCTTTATGCACAGAGGTTTAATAGCAAAATGTATACGGCCACGCACTTCAATGTGAAATAAAGCACAAAACATGCAGTACATACAAGAAGGTCAATTCATGCTTTAAGATGGGAATTTGACATAAAAGTTTACCTAGCAATCAATCTACAGTACATGGAAGCAGAAAGAGAAAGTAGAGGATTGTTACAATACAGAAAATGCAGACAGGACACTTTTTTATGTCGAGCAGTAGGTAAAAAAACAACAATAAAATATTTGTTTTGAAAACAAATATGTTTAAATTGATTTTGTGTATGTAAAACTTCATCTTTGCAAAACTGGTTGTAAAATACTTTAATGCACACCCTGATTAGAAGTGACAGTTTAGACACACAATGAAACATAATTCACATTATGATGTAGGTATTTAGGCGTCTCCAGGAAACAGGAAATTCATTCAACATATCTCAATCCATTTTATTTATTAATTTACTGAAAGCTGACGTCACTATGTCGTATGAACTCTTTACTAATATTTTCCAGAACTACTTGATTTGAGCTGAGTGGGTGCCTAAAGCAAGTTCAAGTTCATTCATTTACATAGCACTTTTTACAAAATTGTCTGAGGACCTGATCAAGTAATACTTCTGACAAATCTTAGTAAATAAACACTTTAAGGAAAATAGGCTGGACTAAAATAACATATAACTATAAATTATCAGCCAAGTTAAAGGTTTGTTTCAATCAATATCCTATTTTAATCTGAGCATGCTTTTATTGTGAAGTAAAAAGGCAGCTGCTAGATGAATTATACAAGCCCACAGCATTGAATCCATCTTATCTCATTAGCTTCCGCTTAATCCTATACTAGGGTCACAGGGGGTGTTCCCCATGACCATCCAGGGGAGAATGTATCACTGGGCACACAATCACTCACACAGACACACTATATGGGGTAATCTTGAATCCATGTTTTCTAACTGAAGGAGAAAATCTGAGAACCCAGAGAAAACCCACATGACATGAGGAGAACATGAAAACCCCACCCAGATTTGGATTCAAACCTGGATTCCCACCACTATGTGGCAAACGTGCAACCCACTAAGCCACGTGCCACCTAAAATTGACTCTAGAACTGTGTTATTCAGAAATTATTAGCATGTTCTTCCAGTCTTGCATCTGGAAGCAATATGGCATTTGGGTTGAATAGGTGGTTTGGGAAACTCTAAATCTAAACTGAAGGTTTAGGAATGAGAAACAGGAAAAACTTGGACGGGTGTAAGGGATCGGTTATTTCAGGCCATGTGTCATTTTTATTATTTCTAAGTTAAATAAAGATATATATGCTTTCTGACCTTTATAACAAAAAAAGCACATTTTATACAAATTATAAGTATGATGATATCAAAATGTTTTAATGAGGTGCTACTCAGTGACATTAACGCTAACGTGTGCCACTACATTTCTGTGTTTGTTATAACACCACCACCTACAGTATAACAACCAACCTGTAATGTGTCACGCGACGCATAAGACTGCGAATGCATCCTAAACTATAGTCTTCCAACTCCATGGTAGGCAAAAAATGTGGGTGATTCCCCAAATGACCTGAAGTAAACAAACTGAAGTAAGCATCTGCACACATTGTGCTATCCCATGATTTAATAAGCTTTATAAAATCTGATTGCTTAAGCCGCTTGTGACATTATTCACAATAACCCACACCTCTGAACGCTTCACATTCGTATAAATGCGCGATACAACATATGTTATTCTCCTGAACTTTTTCATGAACTGCATTCTGTAATTTGGCCACTAGATGTAAATATTTGATTGTTAAAAAAACGGAAATCTTTTACTTGTGCGGAAGGCAAGTTTATTAGCGGTTTTCCTTTCACTAAATGCATTTTTGAATAAAACTTTGTTTTTCTTATTATAGTGTGTTGCCAACCATTTTATAAAAACAATAAGGCACTCAAGGTTGTGCATTACTGTGTATAAACCACAAGAAGAGGTCTAACATCACTCCGCTTGCACGCCATGCCTCATAACACCTCTTTCCAGTGGTTTATTCAAATTAATGAACTCACTCACATGCCTTATTGCTTTAAAATCACTTACTGTAAACAAGATGTTGGAAAGTAAAAAGTTGACGATTTTTTTGTGTAAATAAGATACAACCACAAATTGAAATATAAACAATGACAATGTCCAATGTGTAATATGAATTAGATTTCTATTGATTAGTGGCAATTTTTAGAGGGGGGAGTGACCTTTTACCCTAAATGACATTTGTCATAGGTGGATGCATCATGTACAAGATTATGTGCTTAGTATACTCCCTTTTTTGAAAAGCCTACTAACTACTTAATTGTTTAAACAGTATTTACTTGATCACAATTAGTACCTACAGTTTTGTAGGTGGTTTTGGTTGCAGTTTTAGTTTTAGGTATTTTGTTAGGTCGATTTATTAGTTCACACTATTGATTGGTTAGGGCTTGCTGTTTATGTGCTCCCTTCAGAAGGTCCATTTTCTTGTCTTCTTCATTGTACCGGTTTGTTTATGATTTCTGTGATGAAACTGGTGTCCCTGACTAGTATATTCTGAATATGTTTTTTGAACTACAATTTACTGTGTTTTTGTTTTGTTCTTTTTTTAAGGGGGGGGGGTCTGTTTTGTGATGTTTATTACATTTTGGCAGAGCTCACGTCATCATCTGAGATTGTTAAGTTTGTATTTTTCGATGGCTATCAACGTTACTGAGATGACAAGTAGATCCCACCTGAGATGTTTTCCACATGGCACAGTGGGGGTGGGGGGAGCACCATCAAGATTTGGAGTGCGTTTCCTTTAATAGAACGATAGAGCTTCAGGTTATGCAGGGGTGTCAAACAGCTGGCAAAAAGCAGCTGAAAACACTTGCATCAAGAATGCCTAAACGATTGTTTGAAGTGATCAACAAGAATGGTGAAGCTACTTATTACTGAGTCCTTTTTGTTTGACTATGAGTTTAAGAGCTATGGTCTTAAACTTTTGATTAGCAGATGAACAGCCTAGTTCAGTGAAATTGTTGTTTTCAACAGATTTCCTTCTCAGAAGATTTTATTTCTTGCGCAGATTTCTTTTTATTTTTACCATTGTGAAGCTCTACTTAAAACCTTCTTAAGATCCAGTAGTGCAAAATGCAAATTATTGAATTTTTTTAACTTGTCTTAAGATTTTGTTCAGGAATGTATATATTATAGCCCAAAAGTATAATACAGCCACTGAAGAGCCTAGTTCTGTTACCAGCTACTTTAGCTGAAGAAAGCTGTAATGGCCCTAATTAAAAAAAAGATCGGCAGAACAATGTGGCCCCTTTCACAGTATGCAGTGGGGCAATGCCATGTTTAACGGAATAAATCTGGCCGACACCTCCGTTATGCAATCCTGTAAAACTTTCTCTCTTGCCCACTCCCCCATCAAACCCCTCATGTTTTTAATTTGGACCCATTGTGTCTGTCTTGTTTTGTCTGAGTATAGTCAAGCTTGTCGGAGCTGCAAAGGCTTTGGGAACAGGAAGAGGTTACCTCACGGCTTACCCGTCTGCGAAATTCTGAAAAACTCTAAAAAGTGTAATCAAACCAAACAGATGCTGCACATCAGAATATCGGGATAGGACCAGTGTTGTGGATGTACACAAGGTTTTGGGTGGAGTTTTAGTTTTGGTATTTTGTTTAGCTGTGCTGTCCCTGCTTACAGTATATAGTGCATTTCCTCAGATTAACTGCATTACTTCCTCTCCCAAAATTTTTCAAGCATCAAGTGTGACGTAACATCCATGGCTAGAGGCACGTTAGACTTGGATGCATCCATGATTCTCCAAATGCATCTGAAACCAGTTAATGGTATCAGAATTACGAGTTTAAACGTGCTCAAAGATTTTAATGGCACCCTACGGCAGCTGACTTGGCTCAGCAGCAGAATTTTTTTGTTTTTGGAATTTACAGTGATTTTTTATTTTATTTTTAAAATGGCTCTTATGAAGAGGGAGGGATGCCATAAGTCACCATCAGTGCGGCCCACATTAGAACCCAGTGGTCTGGTTTTGAGCAGCTAGAATCATTTACTCTAAAGTAAATGTTTGCCACCTAAGGTTTATATTGGGGTTTGTAGGGGCTGTGTGGGCATCCAAGATATTGTTTAAAGCTATGTCTGGTATAAAGGATTTGCAAGATGTCCCATTCATACTGTTGACTTTTGCCTACTGTTAACCCTTAAACAGAGACCACTTAACACCAGAGAGGCCTTATATTATTTTTTACATTTCGAATCCTTTATCTTTATTATTTTTACCCCTTGTTTTATTATTACAATGCTTCCCAATCTCTCTCACTCAGTTATCTGGGCAAAGGCCTAAAGGAAGCATTATAACATGACATGGCTAGAGGGTTTTTAATGTTGTGCTGAGCTTTGGTGTTTAGGCTCAGATGCATCCCTGATTTACTTTGGAAAAGAGCACCCACTCATACATCATTGCCATCCCACTTATTAAAAGGCCAAATTAGAGTTAAGTTTCTTAATTATTAGCCTAAAGGTTGTTAGGCACTTTGGATTCCAGGTTCCAATCCCAATCTGGGAGGAGTTTCTATGTTCTCCCCATGTCTGCATGGGTTTCCTCCCACATTCCAAAAACATTAATTCAAAGTAAATTGACTACTCTGAATTGCCCCATATAGTCTGTGTGATTGAGTGCATGTGTGTGTGTGTAAGTAAGTACACCCAGCGATAGATTGGTACCCTGTCCTGGGTGTAGCTGCCCCGGGTCTCGAAACGTTCTCCCCTGAATGGGCATGGAGAATGCCCTGTGACTGTAGATGATTAAGCGGAATAATGAATGAATGAATGAATGACGTTTGAGTTGTCATAAAAACAAAAAGTATTTTACTGTCTATGAAGTTAAGTATTTCAAATTTTATAGCATTTGCAAGTGTCCCAAATATTTTGCAATTTAGGTTTGTATTTGCGACATACTTAGACCATCTTTTCAAAACACAGCAAAATAGATTTTATCTCTGCCTAGCAGTCAAAACTTAAGAGTTTGGCATGTCTATGCATGACAGCCACTCTGATATCAGATGCGTTCAGTAAAAATTCTGAGAAAGCCAACTGCCAAATGTATGAGTCACAAATGACTTTCACAACAGATAAACACATAACCTTAAACAAAATTTGGGAAGAAACAGCATGTGTGAGAATCACTAAAGCAGGGAACTATTGGCACAAAACCTCACACACAATTCCCTGAGGCATTGCGATTCCATTTGAAGTTTTATTGAACATAAATTTATAGTGTGCTTTGTTATTATCATATTACTCAATTCTACAGATTTGACTGTGCTTTTATAAAGTCTCTTATTCATAAATTATGTTCATATGCTGGTAATAAAATGTAAAAACGTAATCTATTTGGCTTGAACACATAAGTAATTTGTAATATAGGATTTATTTAAAAGATAAGGAAGAAGATAGGGCGGCACGGTGGCTTAGTGGTTAGCACATTCGCCTCTCAGCGCTGGGGATTCTCGGTTTAAATCCCTATCTGGGTGGAATTTGCATGTTCTCCCCGTGTCTGCATGGGTTTCCTCCGGGTTCTCCGGTTTCCTCCCACATTTCAAAAACATGAAGGTAAATTGAATGCTCTAA
>JAOUQT010032810.1:0-11378 GCA_025769995.1 Xyliphius kryptos
ATTTATGTTAAATGAAATATGTAATTGTCAATGTTTAGATTATTTGTTAAATAATCTTTCAAAATTACGTTATTTCTTAGCATTTTATTACAATGGTTGAATTTTTGTGTCAGTGTCACACACACACACACACACACACACACACACACACACACACGCCTTTTTTATAATGCAAATGCACCCTGTTTGGATTTTTTAAAATGTTTTATTAAATGACAAGTAGTACAAAACAGACTAGTGAATCCTTAGTGTACAGTTTCTGTATTTTATGATAATAAATATGTGGCCTGTACCAAAGCTTGTAACTTACATACCAAACTCACAAACATACCTTGCTTTGTACGCTTTGATTTGAGTCATGCAAGAACAGAAGAAGCCTTCAGAATGTTTTCATAAGTTCCGAAGCATGCAATTGTTTAAATGGATATGCTTAATTTTATATTCATGTGACAATGGGACGGAATGAAACTTCATTTATTAGCATGTGTGTCCTAATATTTTTGTCGATATGGTGTACATGTCCCTTTAATCCACTAGATGTCCGCGTTTTCACCCAAACAAGAGATAAGCTCCGCCTTATTGTTTCCAAACTACAGGTCCCTGAATGAACAGAAGGACGGATTAGCTCGCGTCACAGTAATGCCAACAGAACGAAGTGAGTAGTTCATTAATTGGGTTTGATTCCTGTAAATTACTTAGCAGTTTGTATTCAGAAGACGGCGTTAACGTTGTTATGTTTCGTAGCTAGTGGTATTAAATTCTTCCACTGTTATCAAGCTAGCGCTCTCAGTGAGTTACACTCGGTAGGGAGCTAGTGTTTGCTCTACACTTATCTTAAATATTTGTGTATCGTATGATATACATTTACCATGGAAGTTTAACCTTTATACCTGCTGACAAAATCCCTCTTTATGTCTTGACCTCTAAATCATGCTTGGACGTATGTATGTAAGGCATTTAGTAGTTATGTGCACCTTCTTTTAAAATATTTACTGATTGTGTATCACAATGACAAAATATGTTAAGACATCACACTTTTTGTAAATCACACTATTACAGCATATTTTGTTTTATAACCCGTATTTGCTGTCATTATAAATAGTATTTAGAATTGGGCACATTAAAGAGCTTGGCGAGATTACTTACACTAAGTTAAAGTATATTTTAGAAAAATGGTTACAATTAATGGATATGTCAACCAGGAGCATTGGCAATTCAGTCATTATGAGGAAAACAATTACAAGGAAAACAGGCTCGGGGGTGGGGGCGTGGCTATATTTTATTCATTCAGTACCTTTTTTGGGGGGGTGGGGGGAGGAGGGTCAGATACACCCAGGAAAGGGTGCCAATCTATTCCAAGGCACACACTTACTCTATCTCACACACACTAACAGACTACATAGGGCAATGTAGAGCAGCCAATTTACCTTGAATCCATGTTTTTAGACTGTTGGAGGAAACTGGAGAACCTGGAGAGAAACCCACTGGGAGAACCTGACAACTCCACCCAGATTGGGATTCTAACCGGGAATTCCCGGCGCTGAGAGGCGAGCGTGCTAACCACTAAGCCACTGTGCTGCAAATATCTCTTAATAAATTGCTTATATTGCTTTTGTATTGCTAATTAAAAGGCTTCTTAAAGGTCACACTAGTCCAGACCAGTTGTAGGCATGTGCTTAAGGAACTAGCCTTTTAACCTGAAGGTTCTAGTTCGATTCCTGGTCCCACCATGTGCTATGGCTGAAGTCCCCTAGGGCACGGCACCTAACCCAATTGGTCCCTGAGTGCCTGGCTGCCCACTTTTCTGGGTGTGTGCGTGTGTTTCACTGCACAGATGGATTAAATGTGAAGGACAAATTCCTTTGTGTGTAAGCACAGTGGGCAAAATAGATCACTTTATCATTAAATACATTAGACGCCTTACCACCCGGCCCTGGGTTTGGCAACCTTTAATTATGGCAGGTGGTGCATAACTAAATTTGCTCATGTTTTTTTTAATATTATATTAATATGACTTTTATCCTACACCACATATACTTAATAGGCATGTTCTTTGGGAAATTTAAACAAAAACTGGGAAATTTTAACATTTGTACAGACCCCTGACATTAAAAACTCACTATTCACATTTAGATCAGTAAAATCATTTAGTACCTTAAGGTAAACAGGTTAGAAAAATATATTTATAACATATTTTCACCAGAATATTTAGTGTAAGACAAAATTTTTTATTTTTGTATAATTACCTGTGGGTTGGTGGTTAGCACCTCTGCCTCTCATCGCTGGGGTTTCCCGGGTCGAATCCCAATCTGAGTGGAGTTTCCATATTCTCCCAATGTTCTCTGGTTTTCTCCCTCAGTCCAAAAACATTCAAGTTCAAGTAATTTATTTATATAGCGCTTTTTATGAGAGTTTGTTGTCACAAAGAAGCTTTACAGAGTTCAAAGCCTAAACCCCCAAAGAGCAAGTCAAAGCGACAGATGTTTTTTTTTTTTTTTTAAAGAAACTTTAGGAGAACCAAGGCTCAGTGGGGGACGACTCCTCCTTGAGCGGATGTAATCAGGGCGTCAGGGTGATTTGGCTGCTCTTAATTGCCCCTATATAGTGTGTGTTTTTGAGTGTGAGTTAGTAAGTTTGTGCCCAGCGGTAGATTGGTTGCCTGTCCTGGGTGTTTCTGCCTAACACCTGAAACATTCTCCCCTTGATGGCCATGGGGACAGCCCCTCCCCCACGACTGTAACTAAAAACTGTACAGTTGTACAGCCACTTTGTTTCTACAGTAGTCTTATTGGTTAGCTGCAACATTGTTCAGGGCAAGTGATTGCAGTTTGCATTGTCACCAGTAGGTGCCACTAAATTCCACACTTTGCTACAGTACATCAAATTAATTATTTTTAACATTGATGTTTTTAGGCAAATTATTAAAGCTTGACAAACTCGACATCCAACGTCATGTCATTGATTTTTCTACTACGTTTGAGGTCAGTTTAATTTTTCATTAACATTAATGAATACCTAACAAAATTGTTGCTTTGTTGTGTGTGATCTTTACTTGTTTCCCCATCTGTGTCATGCAAGACTTAGAGGCAACACAAGTCAAATTGTTCAAAGCAGAGCTCTTTCTGGGGCAGACGCTATTAACGCACTCCGACCTTTTTACTTTGCGGTACATCCAGACTTCTTTGGCCAACACCCAAGAGAGCGGGTAGGAGAGAAATGCCCTGAGTTAATTCCTTATTGTGCAGTAGGATGTGAATGTAGTATTTTTACTGTACTGTTGTTACTTATTTACTCATCGTAGCTATATTTTCTTCTGCAGGAAGTAAATGAAAATTCTCTCAAACGGTTAAATGGTTACTTGGAAAATCTTCAGAAGCCCGGCTTTAGGTCTATTAAACCTACAAAACTCACATTTTACGTCAGAGACACAAAAGAGAAAACAGAAAATGGTGATAACCTGCTGACACTTGGTAAGTTCAATTTAGTTCACACCTCTTAATAGGCAACTTTATTTATTTTTTTTTTTACCTTTAACCTCTTATTGTCCGCTGTTTTAAGTTCCAAATTTTTACTCTGGGTTTTCCTACATGACAACATACAAGTTTCTTTACAGTCGTAGCCCTGTGTGTACTTTTCGGTAATTTTAAAGAAAATTAATAAAAATGAGAGGCAGACATGCTAACCACTATGCCACCTTGCTCAAATTTTTAAAACCCAAAATGGTGCAGTAAAATTGGTGTTTGAGTTACAGTCATTTGAATTGTACTTTTGTAAGTTCATTAAGTGTTGTCTGTTGTCTGTAAAAATATTTCCAGATTTTTGAACTGGCTGGCAAATAGGTTGTTGATGTCATGCTACAGAACGATGTTGGACACAATCAGCTTTTTTCTCCCCCTAATTTTTTTTTTTTAGGTTTTCGCTCAGTGACTTTCACTCTTCAAGCTAAGGATGTTCTGTGTACAGTGGTAGATGTATTGAACTCCTGTAACTTGTCAGTAGACCACATGCAGGATCTTCTGAAATCCAGAGCAGAAAACCAAAGTCAGAGCTCTGCACAACACGGAGGGACTCTGTTCTATCGTCCTATTAAATGGGACAAGACATACTACAGTTTCACAGGGTTTAGAGACCCAGAGCAGGAGCTGGAGCAGGCAAAGAAGATGGAGGTGACACTAAGGTACATCAGTTATACAACCTTTTTTAGAATCATTGCAGTTTTTTTGAGTATCGAAAGATGATGTTTTTTAAGGACTAATGGTTAAAAGGGAATTGACACATCACCCTGTGTGATGTGGACAGTAAAGAACAATACAAAAGCAGTCGACGAGTCTTATTTTATGTTTTGGCAGAAGCAAGTGATTTATGATAGAGGATAGTAGCCTGGTGGTTGGAAACTAGATTTAGGGAGAATTTTCAATGAAATTCAAAGTAGCATCACAACACATTATTTTTGGCATGTGCTCAGAGTTATATTAAAAAAAAAAGATATTGAAACGGTTAAAAAATGAATGAATGTGATTGAGAAAAGGAAAGTGGGTGTGGCCATGTGAAAACTAATTAGTTTCTTAGGGACCCATTGTAATAGATTATACTTTTTGTGTGAAATGTCAGATTTCTTGTTTAGAAACCCAAAGCGGGATTGTCTAGTTATTCTTCATTTGTCATTGAGGTCTTATTCTTGATATATTTCAAATATTTAAGGTTTGACTTAATAGTTCTGTTTTTTTAACAGTCTTTGGCTGAAGAACATTGGGCCAGATGCCACAGAAAAGCTTAATGCCAGCATGCCTCGACGAGCTGAGCTAAAGAGACTGAAGAAGGAGCTTATTGAGACTCTGGGTCTGCTTGATATTAGGTCAGATTTTGCTAAACGTTCATATAGTTACATGGTTTTTACATTCATGTACCTGGTGTTTATATTCATTTAAGTGCTTATTGTAGGTATTAAGACACTTGCTTCATCCTGCTAAGATGATACGGTATGTGTTCTTCCATCCTGTAGATGGCAGCGTAAATGGGGAGTTGCACATCAATGCTGCCAGCTCCAGAGTCTGAGCCGTCTGTCTTTGCAAAGCCCAGAGGCCCTGCTCAATCTCAGAGGTAGAGTGCACACAGCAGGATTGTGAGTAACGTGTACAGACTAGGTGATGAGATGGCACCAACTACCTTTATGAATTAAACTGAGTTTAAATGTTGACCATTCACATTATTTTTATTACACAGGGCACACACTGATTTTTACTGACCAGTCAGGAATGAATGCTTTAGGTCACGTGATGCTGGGAACAATGGATGTGCATCATCAGTGGACAAAGGCAAGTAGGAGCAATAAAGTATCTATCTATCTGGAGCATAATGTGCAAAAAGCATCATAATGGTGAATGTGCTCATGATGTGCATAATGCTAATGTTGAAGGATTATTTTGGGACAAATCACAAGTTCAGCAATTGTTTTAACCAAATTACCAACTTTTTTTGACAGTGTATAGTTCCAAACCTTTACGAAACTTTTCCTGTGTTTCCCTTCTGATTGCAGACACTGAATCTTTAATGCCCTTCAATCATTGTGTGGACTAACCGCCTTCTGTTAAATTCAAATATCTTCTTTTTTTTTTAAACTTCTCAGTCCAGAACCCCAGCTGTCATTGTACTGCGCTGTAGTCCTTTCGTTTTGCGCGTAGGTGTCCCATTTGGCTTCTGCACAAGAACAAAAACACAACAGATTTTTATCCATCATGCAGGTCCAAATTTATTTTTCAGCATGACTGTGACCCCAAACACAAGGCCGCTGTCAAAAGATCTCAATCTCCAGCAAAAAGAAAAACAAGCAGAGCCCTGATCTGTGTCAGTGAGTCAGTCTAGAATTTCATGTAGGGACAGAAACAAGGACCTGATCATTTACTGTGGTAAGTTCCTTAAGAAGTTTTAAACTATCAGTTAAATACCTTTCAAAAATTTGTCTACTCCTCCTATTTGTACTGTATTTGTTTTTCAAATAAAGAAGCATGGAGGCTGTTAGTGCTGCCAAAGTGTAACCAAGTGTAATCTTGTTTACACAAAAGCTCCTGTAGTTGTAACTGTGTATTTTGTGTGTTTCATTATTTTACTTATGCCTTTCAAAACCTTCAACATCCACAGCTGCACCTATAGTGCTTTACACATACTGCACTGCTCACATACCATCATACTAAAATCACCCAAATCCATGGTGCACAGATTGTTCACTTTCTTGTTTTTGACACATACCCCTCTCCCCCCCCTCAAATCTGTAACATGAGCTCGTCTGAACACAGCATTCCACTCCATTTCAAGACCACCTGAAATAATTTAGGGCACATAAATTTACAATAGTTTTTGAGCAAAATGATGTATAGATTTCACCTTGCATAATAGTTTCAGGTTGCATTTCTTTGATGAACCATATTAAGTGACAGTGGTTTTCTGAACTTATATGACTGTATGTTAGCAACAGGACTGCAAATCATGCTGTCTGATGACCCAAAGGTCACAGGCATTCTATGGTTTCTGACTTTGCTTTAGGATTTCCCCAAATTTCCTGCATCATTTCACAATATTTAGTAAAAAGAGTCACATTTATGTTTGCTTACAACAATTTGCTCCTTTTCAACCCAGTAATGACTCAGCCATTTTCAATACATTTATGTTTCGAAATAATGAAAATGAAAAAAAGAGAATTATGTACTACTGAGGTTTCAGGGAATTAATACATTTTTGAAATGCCTTTCACAAAGCATGGCGGAAGTTTTGGAAATGGGATTGTACATTTTTTTGTTAAAATGAGAAAAGCCTGAAATTTGTAGTTTGCAGAGCAAGAAATCTGAGACCAGCTTTTTAGGATAGAATTTCTTTAGGTCAACTGGCTTTTTACTACTCCCGTGTGTGTGTGAGTGAGAGTGAGAGAGAGAGAGAGAGAGAAACCTTTTTGAGCCCTTTGTTTCATCCCATGTATATGTGTCTGTTCTGCAGCTTTTCGAGAGGTTGCCCAGTTACTGCAGTCTGTTACAACAGACAGAGCGCCTGAAGGAACGCATCAGTTTCCTGTTGGGGGGCATCCAGGTAGTTCGTATGGAGCTGGTGCTACCTCTGGAAGTGCATTACAGCACGCTTGACACCTTCCACAAGAGTCTTCTTCCTCATCGGCCTTCGTTGCACCCTCGTAGCTTGCAAGGCCTCACCATGACCGTAGAGAAGTAAATTGTACTTATTTATTTATTCTGTTTTACTGAAAAATTATGTGGACAGAAATGTATAGCCTTTTCACTGACTAGATGTTAAGGGCTAAAGCACATTTTAAAAAAGCATATCATTTAAAAGAAAAGAAAAAACAGTAGGACTGTATTTTCCACAGAACCAGTTTATGCTCAAATGTGGGCATTCCATAATGAATGACTTAAAAATAACAGTGCAAGGATCCTACAACTGCATTATTGTTGTAGCACAAATACATTTTAAATACTAGTTATATCCATCGTTATGTGCACATGAACTGGAATAACCCCGCTTTAAATTTGTACTTCAAAATAAACTTGGTAACCTTTGATTAGTTTAAATATTGTTTAATTTATCGTTATATGGGATAAACAGATGTTCTAAATCACTCAACACTTCAAGCTGCTTTCTTTCAGGTAGAAAATATACAATCCAAAGTAGACACAAAGTAGAGTCCAGGGTGAAAACAAGTTTTAAAGAGAGGAATAATAAAGTACTGCATGTGATTTATTAATATAACTTGATGCTCTTTGTGAAGCTAATTAGTTCTGCCGGAAGCAAAGATGCATTAACAGGAGAGTGGGTGTTCGGCTAAATAATAGAACTCGCTTCACTGTTATTTTGAAGATATTAAAATGACACAGTGTTTAATCGGTCACTCTTTGCTGTATTTATTTTGCTGTAGTGACAGATCTACTGTCAGTTTACATGAGTTGGGCCATTTTGTCATCCCTACTATGTGTGATCCTACTCAATTACAAAACTTCCTTCAAAAGAACGCCCAGGAAGCTCGCAGGCGTCTCCTGCACAAGGACCAGTCAGTAAAACCTGAAAATTTATCAATATTTTTTTCTTTATGTTTACTATAAGATTCTGCTTAAACCTAATGATGATAGGTTTACACTTAAAAATCTTACATTAAAAACCCTTTGTATATTTCTACAGATTGGCAACTGAGGAGGAGAGTGTGGTGTCCAGTTGTAAACAGGATCTGTCTTTGCGCAGTCTTTCTAAAGAACCCAGCATCTCCAGCAGTCAGATGATCCCATGCTGCAGGCGGCTGTTGGAGGAAAGGCTTCCTCATGTACAGGGTTTACACCTCTGCGTCTCCCATTTTTATTCTGTCATGCATGATGGGGATCTGTGTATTCCTTGGGATTGGAAGAGCTGAAAAAACTGAAATGTGTGGAAAGTATGAGGGTAAGACATTGTAGAAGATTGTGTAAGGGCCAAGGATTTCCGTGAACACTGAATGCACTTTGATTTCCTGAGGCAAATAAGTGGCTTTCCTGTAATGAAAACTGTGAGTTAGCTTTGCTGTGAAGGTTGGGTCCATGGCTTTTCAATCTGACAAAAGGATGTCCTTCATTTTAACAAAGTGTCCTTATTACAATTGGATATCAAGTTGAGATGAAAATTAATTTGTGAAGCTTAATAAACATCGGACAGCATGGTGGCTTGGTGGTTAGCAAGTTCGCCTCTCAGCGCTGGGTATTCCCAGTTTGATTCTCAAGTCTCCATGTTCTCCCCGTGTCTGCGTGGGTTTCCTCCGGGTTTTCCGGTTTCCTCCCACAGTCCAAAAACATTAATTCTAGGTAAATTAAATGCGCTAAATTGCCCTTATAGTCTGTGTGTAAGTAAGTGAGTGAGTGAGTGTGTACCCAGCAATAGATTGGCGCCCTGTCCTGGGTGTATCTGCCCAGCGCCTGAGACGTTCTCCCCTGGATGGGCATGGGAAACCCCACTGCAACACTAGTAAAGGATTAAGTTGAAGATAATGAGTGAATGAATTTAATAAACATTCTTAGGACTAGTGCTTATATAATACACTGACATTCATGACTTTAAATATATTATAAGCACTTTTAAGCACAAACACAAATATGTATTTTTGATTTTTGCTGTTTCTCTGAACGGTAACTTTATTGAAGACATTCATTTATCAAACTAATCAAAAGTTTTGTTTTTAATGTTGGAAAATAAGCTGCTTTGCCAGCACAAAATGTTTGAAACCCAGTTTGGTAGAATGTTTGTCAAGTGTTTGCACTCTGGTCTGTTTGAGTGAGTAAGCACATTATCTGCTTGTATGAATCTGGTTAAGCTTGATCATTAAATATTTGTGATCAGTGTTTTTTTTTTTGTGAAGGCTTCTAGTGTTGTACTCAGACTATTCACGTGGTCTTTGAACTGCTTTCATAAGATCTGTCACAGGTGGTGTTTCAGTCTGTTGCCTCCAGAAACTGCTGATATTCAATTAAATCCATTCTTTGAGTTTTGCTGCATATCTGACTTGTTTTCTTTGTAAACTTTTGATACTGCAGTTTGTGGCAAGAACGTGTCTCTTATTGTCTCTTTTATAAAGCTCAAGTTTTTGAAGGTGTTGCTGCACAGAAACACAGAACACCATCACTCTTCTGTTAAAGGGTTTAATAATTAGTCTACCTAGCAAGGAGAAGCTCATGACTTATGATTGTTGGAACATGGTTTAAATATATATATATATATATATATATATAATTTTTTTTTTTTTTTTTTGCGATAAAATATACCTGTTTTTTCCTTATAATCACTGTGAACAAGCCGTAGTCCGAATTAAAATGCGAGTCCGTGTTAAATGTTATTGCAGAACTCAAAAAGAACTCTTTTGCATATACTGTATATCCTTTTTATCACATTGACAACAAACACCTGTTAAAAATGTTAAAACAAATGTAACACACTTGGATTTCATTGTACATATGAGATTAAACTTATTGACACATTTAGAAAATTAACAAAATGTCATTTAAATCTTAGTTTTGAACTTAGCAATAGCGCTTGCACTGCCTGTAAGTACTTTAATCAATGTAATACATTCATTCACCGGTAGATGGGGGTCTTTTATCATGTACTAAGCATGATTTGCAAGCTGCTTTTACCAAAAAATATATTTTTTACAATCATATTTTATATGATTATTCTACAAATACGTTGCGTGTATCTTATAACTTCATTAAGACCATTATGGTTATTTATAAACAGGTAGAAATGCATTCAGAATTATCTCAAATTAATCGCAAGAAAAACACGCAGTAAAGGATTACAGTAATTTCATTACAGAGTAATAAACAGGTGCTAAACTGGTCAGACTTAATGGAGCAATTAATACAAAAGTTTGCAAATGTGTAATTGGTAAATATTACAAAATATAAGTTTGAAGAAATGTGTTTGAAGAAATTGCTTTCTTTTAAAGTTTTTTATTTCATGGTTTAATGTGCTATTAGGTTGTCAAAGTCATTTAAATGTGTTTTTTTTCCAAACGGTAATAAGGGTTCTTTGTTCCATGTGACCTTGTGTGTTTCCTTTTAGTGTTAATCCCTCTTGGCGTTTATTCATTTTCAAAGGACTAGTAGATTGCACAGTTACTGCAGACCCCTTCTGTGTTTAAGTGCATGTCTGTAGGCAATGGCATTAAATCTAGAGCTCGGCTGAACCTTGTGGCATGCAGTAGTTAGTCTACATTAGGGTCCTGGCCAAATGACAGGGAAAGGGAAAAGCTAAAGAAACAAATGGGAGGAAAATCATCTGCCTTTCCTCTGCACTTTGTAAAAGAACACTTAATATACATGATAAAACTATATAGTTGGTTGATGACTGATCTAAAAACAGATAAAAAAAACCATTAATTATAATTACCTGCTCTACAGACAATTGGTCTTAAACTATAAACAACATAAAGTCAATCAATGTAAACTGCAGATTATCATCCTACTAAAGCAAATGTAACAAATTATTACAACAGGATATAACATTGTGCTTTATAAAAATCTGTTAATAATCAGGTTATATGAGTCAAAAAAAAATCCATACCAGTGTTGTTTCTTAGTACTAGAAAAATAACCAACATAAATAATTTGTTTATTTGTAAAACTAAAAACGAACAGTTACCATTGATTATACACCACTCAAAGAAATAATGGGAACACAAATAACACATCCAAGATCTCAATGAATAAAATATTTCAGTTGAAAATCTTTATTTAGTAGATAGTGAAATGCGTTGAGAACAAAATAACATAAAAATGAATCTAAATTATCTCATGGAGGTCTGGATTTGGAATCATACTCAAAATCAAAGTGGAAAATCAAATGACCGGCTGATCCAACTT
>JAOUQT010032820.1:0-11378 GCA_025769995.1 Xyliphius kryptos
GGTCACTATCCTGCAAGAAGAATGGCTTTAAATCCCTCTGACCACTGTGCAGGACTTGTAGATGTCATTCCCAAGACCAATGGATGCTGTATTGGCCGCAAAAGCAGGTGCTACACCACACTAATAAACACAACTGCGTGGACACCGTAGTCACAATTTACACTATGAACACATATGAACACAGAGCTAAGTCAAACTCTTCTTTATTCCTTGTCCTGCTTTTTTTTACTTACTATTTGGCAGCGGCCACTCTTTCTTAGCCTATAGAGAGAGAGAGAGAGAGAAACAATATTTCATTTCTCTTGTATGCCCTAAATATACAGTGGAATTGACTAGGCATCTGTATATATCTACATACCAACTCCAATACGAATGTGTAATATACCAACCCATTAGCATTAACATGAATCTTTATTAAAAATACAATACAATAATATGCAAAACAAAAATGTTTAAATCTAGCTCCAGTCTAAACATACATATTACACAAGCGGGTGATTCATAACTCTCAGATGCCACAAATTGCATCACTACATTCTTCATATTCAGACACCATGAAGAGACCAAAGTGTTTGGTTTTGATCATGGTGGTTTTCACTTGTGCTCACATCAGACTGATAGCAAACAAGAAAGAGCTTCATACGTTATTATTAATATAAAGTATAACACCTTAATATTTAAGGTGGTTTTTTTTTTGTTTTAACAAGAGAGGATACTTAACAACACATCTACATTATATCATTATTATAAATGTGGAGCGCGGTCTGTTTTTGCACAGACACACTACAGCCCTTCTCTGCCACAAACAATGGGGAGTTTTAGCTGATGAATAAGCGAGCCTGCAAACAACCAATTTGTCGTAATATTACATTTGTATTGCTCAAAATAAAATCAACAATAGTTACAAAAATGAACAAGATTTAAACACATCAATAGTAATAATAATTAGATTAAAAAGGTAATTGTGTTTTTAAGAGAGTGCTAGTTGGAGGTTGTGTGTTCAAATCCCAGGTCATCTGAAGTTACCAATGTGGGCTCTTGAGCAAGACCCTCAACCCTCATGGCATGTTGCTTTTGAATAATAGTGTCAGCTAAATGACCAAATGTAAATGCACGTGTGTGTGTATTGGCTGACTTGGTCACTCTCTGTCCCTCACCTGGTGACAAGTGTGTGTACGTACTGTGCTGCCAGTACACAGCTCTCCCCGTGTTCCCCCAGTAGATGGGGCAGTTTTTAAGTGGGGGTGAGGGAGGTAAAATTGGTGAATGATATTTGTGTATTTGGTGCATTCAGTGAGGAAGTGAAGCTCTGTCTCAGTTTTATTCAGTGTACAGCCCTGACACACCCTCTTCTCTCGGGGCAGCCAGGATTGTCAGTGTCACCCTGCCTCTACGGTCAGGTAATGTACACTGAGTCTGCATTTGGTCAGGGTGTGTCTGAGTTTAGGATCAGTCACAGTGGTCAGATAGTCTGCCAAGATGTACTGTCTGTTGAGGGCTAAAAAAAACATTACATTTTAGTTCATGATTGACTTTCAGTTTCTCACTGACATGAATAATCTCATTTTAGTTTTTGAGTATCTTGGTTTGTCCGAATTAAGTTTAGGAATTGACTCTGATCCGGAGTCTGTAGTGTGTTAGTGTGTGGTAAAGCAGTGATTTAGGACCGGATTAGGGGACTGGTGTGTTTGGGAATCCCAGGTCTTGGGATTGTAGAGCTTTATAATGATCGGTGTGTGGGTCGTGCTCTTTCAGATGGTTACAGAATTGAATTCAAACAGATGCACTCCAGCCCTCCACTACCGCCGCCCTCCCTCCAATATTTGCACCTGCACTTCATGTATATAGCTTACCATACTGTGCAACACTGAAAATCCACTGCATGCGCTTACATCAAGCATACTTGTGCAAGTACAGTCTTTCTTTTGCGACCCACGCTGTACTTGGATCTGAGTGTAGGCAGTGGAGTTTGGGTGGTGCACAGAACAGTATACTGAATGGGTTTGGAAGAAAGGTGGTGTAGCGTTGTTGGGTTTGAAAATGAGTGCAGAAAATGGAGGAAGGCAACGGTGGAGGGCTAGAGCGCGTCTGCGTGAAAACAGAGAGGCAGAAGCAGATATTATATTATGTAATAATGCGTTTACTGTAATATGTGCATACGCTTCCCTTTTATTGTATTCAAATTCTTTACTATAAATTAAATGTTGGCCTCAAATAAGTTTCCTTGGTTTTCAACGACACATTAATTTGAAGACACCCCTGGGCAAAGCTGGGTATCTTTTTCTAGTGTGTGTATAAACACATTCCCAACTGCTCAGTAAGGAAAGTAGCTATTGGCAGTCCTAGAAGTCGATAGAAGGCGGTAAATCAATTTGTGCGTAGTTGAAGCTGTAGAATAAAGGAATAACGCTGCGGGAGAGGAAAAACACCAGAAATATGTCAAAACTACTAATAAACTATTTTTAAAGTTTTATAAATCCTCTACTGTATACGAAGTTTAACGGAACATTCCCAAAAGCTTTGGAACATTGAGACTTGTGGTTGTTATAGCGATAAAACTAAAGAAACATTACGTAGAACGTCAGATCAATTGCGTTCAGACGAAGCTCAAGTTGAGTTACAGAACGGTCCTGCAATTTGTCAGAAGATCAATTAAGACCCCACAAATTAGAAAAAAGTGAGTAAAAAAAACACCCAACGTCAATCTTTTGCTACCCAACTCACAGCAGAACCTGCTTCTCGCTGAAGACAAAAACCGAAGAAATTTAGAGCCTCCAAAAGTGTCCAATAACACCAGAAAAAGTTGACAGATTTAACGCTACTCACGTTCTTAAAATAATAAATCACTAGAGGGTCTAAATAGTCACTAAATACAGCAACAAAGTCAAATTAAGTTGGCGACACTGGGTCTTAAAAATTTGCTAGAAGTCGCTAAATGACGTTATCGCCAAATCATGTTATTTTCACACATTCTAACACATTAAGTCAAACTGTAGGGTTTTATTTTGCACAACTGTTTCATCAGCCAACTGCAGTAGGAAAGTCGCTAAAAATCGCTAAATAATTGCCTAATTTGCATAATAGTTGTGTTTAAGAAATGAGCATTGTGGGATGGAAATAAGGGAGTAAAAACACTCTAAATCAATTTTTAGTTACACAGCTAGTATATTTTTACAAAGTGGCACACACACCATGGGTGTAAGTGTTTGACAAAATGTAAGATAAATTAATTTATATTTACATCCGGCTCTTTAATTAGGGGATGTGGGTCAGTGGCAGTTTTGGGCATGTGCAGATCACTTGCAGTGTGGACATGGAGCGATGCGGGTCTCGCTGACTGTGCAACTGAGCCCTGAGAGTGTAGTGGAAGAACACCATGAAAAGTCGGTAGTGGCTTTTTAAAATTAGTCATGGGTCAATTGGGGTGTATTTGAAACTGTAGGATAAAGAAAATAAACAATTTTCTTGGTTTCAGTATAATTGAATGTTCCCAAAAACTTTGGAATAGTGAAAGTGGTGGTTGCCGTAACGATAAAACTAAAGGAACGTCACTTAGAACGTCAGATCAATTGCGTTCAGACGAAGCCAAGGCTGAGTTAGAGAACGCTCCTGTGAATTGTCAGATCATTTAAGATCCCACAAATAAGAAAAAAGTGAGTAAGAAAACGACATAAAACTGTTTTATCACCTAACTGCTCGATGAGGACAGAAATAGAAGAACATGTTCACTTCAGAGTCAAGTCTTCAATAGCACCAGGAAAAGTTGCTAGATTTGGGACCAGTCACTAGAGGGTCTTAAAAAAATGCTAAGTATAGCTACAAATCCACCAAGCTGGCAACACTGAACAGGATACCAATTTAAAAATGGCAGCTAGTGGTCATACAAAACAGAATTTCTAAACAACAACCACAACAGGCTTAGAGCTCTCTGTATTTCCATTTACACATGCAGTTAGACAGACAAAAAACACTTTATAAACCACTTATCCTGTTTAGTATTAAAAAAAAGTGCAGGAGTCTATCCCAATACTCAAAAGGCAAAAGAAATACCCTATATATGTCATTATGTCACCGGAAGGCAGATACAGACTTCAGTACAAAGAGACTGAAAAACAACAGACCACACAAAAACAAGGAGACCATGCAAACTTTGTTTTTACTGGTTGTAATGTCCTGGCTCAGAAAATCTGTTTTAATTGATCATTAAGGTGTTGGATGGTGTTGATCAGGACTCTGTGTGGGCCAGTCGAGTTCTTTTACGCCAAAGTCACTAAACACACATTGTGCGCTGACCCACATTCATACTGGTACAGAAAAGGACCTTCCCCAAACTATTCCAGCAAATGTAGAGGTTAATAACTGTCTAAAAGTCACAGTGCTTAATGTTATGCACCTGTGGTGCTGGTCAGTTTAGAAATTCCGGAAATGTATGCAAATTGGGGCATATTTCAAAAGATAATGCCTTATTTGCATATTCAAACATAATAAATGAAGCAACGGTTTTGAGTAAAGGAGTCCTTTTAGATCATGGAAGAATCTATGAACCCAAATATATGAAACATGCATAGAATTACATAAACATCAAACATAAAAATCTTCTGCTTAATCCTCAACCAGGGTCAGTGCCCATCCAGGGTAAACATTTAGGGTGCTATATTATTACACAAAAAGTGGGCAGCACGGTGGCTTAGTGGTTAGCACGCTCGCCTCTCAGCCTTGGGGGGTTCTCGGTTTGAGTCGCAATCTGGGTGGAGTATCCATGTCCTCCCTGTGTCCGTGAGGGATTTCTCCGGGTTCTCCGGTTTCCTCCCACAGTCCAAAAACATGGATTCCACATAAATTCAATGCTCTAAATTGCCCTGTATAGTGTGTGACTGTATAAGTGAGTGTGTGCCCAGTGATGAATTGGTGCCCTGTCCTGCGCCCGAGACGTTCTCCCCTGAATGGGCATGGGGAACTCCACCGCGACCCTAGTAGAGAAATAAGCGGAAGATAATGGATAGATGGATTACACACAAAGTATAAAATTATCTTTATAAGGAATCAAGTTTATAAACAGTTGAGTGAACAAAGGAAACTTTAATTTTAAGTTATAGGTTTAATTTTAATATGACAGCTGTCTGTGAATAAATAAGAAAATAAAATTGAGCCGTGGTCTTTGGCATCCAACCAGTTTTCATTTATTGGTCTTGTATTAACATCAAGAAAATCCTAATTTGAGCTCTGAGCACTGTCCTTCTGGCTTCCCCTTAATTCCACTCGATTTGACAAAATGTACACTCAAGCCCATAAACTGTGCTTAGTTTTAAGGCCCTGGTTTTCAAGGCTCAATATTTTTGTCCTTATTTATGTTATATAACAACACACGTGACTTCCAGTTGAACGATGTTAAGTGTTAAATGATTACTTAGATTAAAGAAAAAATCATTATCTTTGAGAATCTCATGTGAACCGTGATGATCAGTGTCCGGATGGTCGCAGGTATACAGGTTACTGTCCTCATCTGAAGCATCGGTTTGGAAAGACTCACATTAAACACCCAGCTAAACTTCTAACCTCTCCTGAAATCTGTTACAGAACTAAACAGCTGCATCAAATCCAGAGTGAGACCAGAACATGAGGACAGATACAGAAAACAACTGGAAGATGAAGAGACCAATAATAGGTTACACAGGTTAGAAATAAAACAGCCATCTAAACAAGAAATTAATTTTTAACATTTCATGACCTCAAAAAATTTCTAATGACGTTTTGTGTTTCCTGAGCTTAAAGAATGCAGTTTACATTTATCCGTTTGTTCTTTCTTTTTTTTCTGTTGAACAGGATTTATTCCCAGACATCAGCACTACTTTGCGAAGAATTATGCAGAGATTTGTAGAGATGCTCTACTTGAGTTTGAAGCAGATCAGAGAAGGAGGTGTCAAATCTCTTCAGAGGATCCACCCACTATACCCACAACACTCCCACAGATTAAGGTAATTAGGCTGGAGTTTCCATGTCCTCCCTGTGTCCGTGTGGGTTCTCCGGTTTCCTCCCACAGTCCAAAAACATTGATTCCTGGTAAATTAAATGCTCCATGTTGCCCTGTATAATGTGTGGTTTTGTGAGTGGGTGCCCGGCCATAGATTGGCACCCTGTCCTGGGTGTATATGCCCAGTGCCCGAGATGTTCTACCCTGCTTAATGCTGTACTAGGGTCGCGGTGGGGTTCCCCATGCCCATCCAAGGGAAACCGTCTTGGGCGCTGGGCAGATACATCCAGTACAGGGCACTAATCCATCACTGGGCACACACTCACAAACACACCATACAGGGCAATTTAGAGCTACCGGTTTACCTTGAATCCATGTTTTTGGAATGTCGGAGGAAATTCCTGAGTGTGGAAGCAAAATCTCTTTATACTTAATCACTTTGCAGCTTGGTTTGTTTTGTAACAATGTCAAACTAATATTGTGTTTCAGTGATTAAGCTTGGCACTGGGTACAACTCTTAAATAATGTACATATTTATTCTTTTAAGCCACAGATAGTGTCGACCCCTCTGACTGTTTCTAAAAAATCCTCTCGTTATAAACCTGTGGACCCCTGGAAGCCCCTTGGATCTCCATATTCTATGGAGGAAAACAGTCCACACAAATACTTCATCTCAGGTAAAGCACTTTTTCGAAAATTAAAAAGCTTATGATAAGCATTGTGGTCATTTTAAAATGTAGTTCTACAGGGTGGCCCATAAGTATATATACACCCTGATAACATGGAATTGGTTACTGATATCACCTTACCATTTGTGGCATATTAGTACACAGGAGGGGTAAAACATTTGAGGCCTGGTGACGCCCATGGCGGCCATCTGCAAAGCTCCCATTTTGGATTTAGACTTTTTTTCTATGGGAAGGGGGTCATGTGACGTCCAACACAGAGAAATGCACAAGAAAAACAATGGTGTGCTCATTTTTAACGTAGCTTTATTCATTATGTTATTGACACGTTTGTGACATGGAGCAACGACCAACTCACTAAAGGATTGTTTAAATTGCTGCCCATTGTGTTGAGTTGTCTCAGTCCCTTGGTCTTGTACCCCTCGGGCCATTTAAAGACCATGGTGTACTCCGTCAAGGATGTGCGGCACCTGAAAAAATGGATATAGGAGGCCTGTGGTAGCATTTCTTCTCCGGTATTGCTCTTGGTGTGTTACGAGTGGGAGGAGAGAATCGCGTTGACCATTCAACACAACAGGCAGCACTTTGAGCTCATCCTTTAGTGAGGTACTGTCGTTGCTCCAGGTCACAAACGGGTCAACATTAAAAAAGAGCACACCATTGTTTTTCTTGTGCAATTCTCTGTGTTTGATGTGTTACGTGACCCCCTTCCCATCGAAAAAAGTAAAGTTAAATCCAAAATGGTGACTTTGCAGATGGGCGTCACCCGGCCTCAAATGTTTTCACCCTTCCATGTATTATTAATATGCCACAAACGGTAAGGTGATATCAGCAACCACTTCCATGTTATCAGCGTTTACCTATACTTATAGCCCACCTTTTAAATGTAAAAAAAAAATAATAATAATAATACATGAGCGAACAACCAAACAACTCTTTTGCTTAACTGTGTGTGTAGGTTTTACTGGCCATGTCCCAAAAACCCGTTTCCTGTTTGGAACTTCTTACCCCATCACCACCAATAAGGCATTAATTCAGTTTGGTAAAGAGAGGAAGGTAGGTCATTTCCCACATAGGATGTCAGAAGACAGCTCAGACCGTCTGCCACCAATACCCACTATCAACACCCAAAGTCAGGGCATGATGCCCCACTACACAGGACATGTACCAGGTAATACAACAGTGATTTACAGATTTTAGTCTTTGATCTGTAAAAAAAAAAAAAAAAAAGTAATGGTAGAAGTACTAGATGTTGGTTCCAGTCTTAGGCCTGTGAGGTGAAAAACCCTAACAAGGTCCATAACCATGCATTGCTTATATTGTGTCTTAAAATTGCTTAAAATTTAATTTAGACACCAAAATATATAAGGTATGTCAAGTAATCTTAGACAGCAGGTTATTTTGGCTAGTATTCAATAGGTTGCTGTATCTAGTCAAACTGACCCGTTGTCATGCCAACAGGATACAAGTTTCGATATGGACAGACATTTGGACAGCTCACCAGAAACTCCCTGGCACGCGCTTAGAGATGCAGAGCCAGAAATGAGTCACGGACTTCAGCTGAACTGCAAGACATCAATCAACAATCATATCCATAAAGGAAAACCGCACATAAATAAATGTCTACACTGCCGAAATTTGGCAGTGTAAATTTTCAGTTGGTTTAAATGTCCATGGCTAAGGGCAAAAAATTGGACAAAAGCAAAACAAATACTGTTTTTTATTACAGAATGAAAAGCCTTGATATAACGTAAACATATAATCAGAAGTGCGCTAAACAAATGCATATATAATCCATTTTGTATGAGTTTGTATTAGTATGTTGGTAAAAACTTTCCAAACTTATAGACAGGTACAGAAAACACCAAACTCGGTTGTGAGGACGACTCCACTATATGTTCCATGGCTTTATAGTTTTGTTGTCCTGCAACCAAATTCAGCTTGAATGTTTTCGTGCCATCCTGCAGAATGATCCAGATGGCATCACCGAATGGATCCAAGACCAAATTACCAATATTGGAACATAGAGAGCTGTTTCCACAATTGATCTGTCACCAGATCATAACCAATAGGTGTATATTTATATTTGGTCCTTCAGCAGATGCTTTTATCCAAAATTACTTAAAAATAAAAAAAAGAGAACACAAGTCAGTAGTTAATACACTGTAGTATCCTCAAACCTGATCATTATCCAATCTGGCTGCCATTTTTGTTTTTTTTTTTGTAACAAATGCTTGTGATGGAGATGTGTCTTCAGATGTTTCTTAAAAATGCTGAGTGACTCAACCTTACAGACCTCTAATCAGATCACTAAAACTGCCCGTTCCCAGCAGATTCATTCTGTAAAACCATCAGGAAGATCAGACTTTTCTTCAGCTGCTGGTCCAAGTCTTCATCCTACCCCTATCCTATCAGACTCTACAGCTGATTCAAAACTTCAGGCCCACTTGTGTTCAACTTGAACTTGAACACAAGTCCGCCTGCAGAGTTTTGAACAAGCGGAAGAGGTCTTAATTGTGGAAGATGGGAGACCTGCAAGCAAAGTATTACAATAGTTATGCCGGTTTGGATGAGGACTTGGACCAGCAGCTAAGTAGCCAGTTCAGATAGGAAAGGTCTGATCTTCCTGACGTTGTACAGGATGACTCTGCAGGAATGGGCGGTTTTCGTGACCTGATCAGATGCGTGTCAATTGTAAAACCACAGTTATAACAACTTTTTGTTTTTATACATGTGTCTTGATGGTTGGGGTCAAAGCCAAAGTCCAGGCGTGATGCAGGCTGTTGAATGATTGCTTGCCAAACACCACTGAGCGACCACCTGCTCTCAACCCTTACTCTTCCTGAAAATTTCAGTTCCTTTCATATTTTTATTCTCATTAAACAATGTGACCTTACCTTATAGGGGCCTCTGCAGGAGACATGAGCCTTGATCAGGTCCACTGCTGCAACCTTCTGTAAGTTTAAAGATAAAGGATTGAAATAAAACAAAACAAAAAAAGATAGGGACTCAACAATGCATTTATGTTTTTAGAGACCGATCCAGTTTAAAAGTCCTAGAGTCTACAACCCAGTATCTCTTGATGCAAGGCAAGTCTCAAAGAAGTATGTATTGTAAAATCGACCCATAAAAACGTTACGTCATCTTTAATGCACATCCATTTCTAGTTCTCAATCCTCTTATCAATGCAATGGTACTATTGTTTTAAAGCAAATGCTTATTAGCTAATCTGGGACTTTTTGATATTAAACAGCAGTCTTAATTGAGGGGAAATGGAGCATGTACACGCAACCACCAATCCCAAGCTTACATGCATTTGCACATTATACACATACTCATACATACATGGTGCATTAGTCAATCTGCAACGAGTTAAAAGTAGGTCAGAAGCTCCTAAAGGGAAGCTGAGACTGCAGAGAAATTTGAGGTTTTTTTTTATTTTTATTTTTTTTTTATAAAATGCAGCAGTCTACTCCTGTGATAGTGAACCATTCAGATGTACACTGCCTACAAACTATCCATCTATTACCTTCTGCTTATTTCTCTACTAAGGTTGCAGTGGGGCTCCCAATCTGAACATCAGAACATCTCCCCAATCAGAACATCTCGGGGGCTTGGGGGATACACCCAGGCACAGACTTACTCACACAAATAATTTACAATTTAAAGCATTCAATTTACCTGAAACCCATGTTTTTGAACTGTGGGAGGAAACCGGAGAACCCGGACAAAACCCACCCAGACACGGGGAGGACATGGAAACTCCATCCAGATCGGGATTTGAACCGGGAATCCCCAGCTCTGAGAGGCAACCATGCCGCCCGCCTATAAAGTAAATTCTTACAAATAAAATAATGTCTTAATCCAACCTGTTCGGAAAGGACTATGAAAAAAAATATTGCAATAATGTGTAACTAGTATTTTAATGTTGAACTGCATGAAATAAAAAAATGGCAAAGAAATTTCATTGCTTTAAAAAAATGTATATGACAAGCAGCTATTATAATTTATCTTTCAGCACGTCTGGATTGTGGGGGAAAAAAACTGTTCCCAGAGGCACCCCGTGCAGAAGCCACACAGAAAGGACCTCTGTCATTCTACGGGAATCGAATTCAGGACCTTCTTGCTGTGACGCGAGAGCATGAACCACTGCACCCACCTGCTTCTTAATTGAAGTTGGTCTTAATATTATTTTTGACAGCTTCCTAATTTTCAGTTCCTTTTAATTCCCAGTCGGTCTGGAAGTAAAAAATAAAAAAAAATAAAACGAAGATGAATCATGGCTGATGAAGTATTCAGATCCAAAAAAATTGCTAATACTTTAATGCACAAGTACAGAACATAGACGCTGGCTTGGATTCTTATATGCTTTGCTAAACCATCTGAGGAAACCTCAGACAATTGATTGTTTTAGGAAAGAAATCAAGACTTATTTTTTTAGGAGGACATACGGACATTTTATTTGATTAATAAATTTTTTTAATCACTTTTTTATATATTGTGAGCACTTTGAAATTTGCCACAAATGAAAAGTGGGTTACAAATCCAATGTATTATTTTTTTCATTAATATTATATATGTTTTACAAATACATTAGATCAGTGTGAAAGCAGCATGTTTCTAGCACCTGGTGCAAGAGCTGGTTTAAACAACTTCATTTCTTTTTTTTTGTACAGGGACTAAATCACAGGGGGTCATTAAAAAAAAAAAACCTATTAAAT